>CAEFZX010024060.1:0-25764 GCA_903066825.1 Alfaro cultratus | reverse complement strand
GCACTTACAATTTCAGATGAGCGGATCAAGCACACCAGCCACTTGGGCAGCCGACATGTACCAGGAGAAACAAAGACACAGTGGCCTGCTCAGCTATAAAGGCATCTGCCCCGCCCACCAATCAACTGCGCACCAGGTGCAGCAAGAAGCGCGCTGAGTGGGGAGGGTCAGGGTGGAACACCATCCCACCACACCTGTACTTTTTCCTTTTATATTTAACTATTGTGTTGATTTTATTTTTAATTTTTTACTGGATGGTGTCTTTTTTTTTTTCAATGTTAGCACAGGATGTAAACTAAGCTGTCAACTAACTCACATTTAACTTCTTAATGTATTTTGTCACTTTCTATATAAATTCATTTAATTTAAAGAGATCAATTAAATTGTATCTTGGCAACGCTAGCTGGAATACATTTTTGTTGCTTTGTTCCTATAGGAATTTTTTTTAACTTCTGCAATTTTTTATTTTTTTTATGCAGGATAAATGTTACATTTCAAAGACCTTTGACTAATTAATGATTAATCCAGCCAGACATTCCTTAGGGGTGGGAAAGTGCTTTAAAGAGGAATATAAGTGGTTAACGGAAGACAAATAATAGAATATTAAATTGTAACATTCATTTTAAAAAATTGTACTACAAATGGAAGTAAATGTTTCTTCAACATATTGCAATATATACAAATATTTTTCAACCATAAGTTTCATAGATATTTCTTTAATTATTTTCCCTTTCTTGTACAGTGTTAGTTTATGTCACTAAAAATGGTAAGAAAATGCAAAATTAAAGAGAATAAGGTGGTGTTGTCATTATTACTCTAGTAGTAAATACAAAACTCATAATAATGAATCAATTGTTTCAATTAATAACATGTCAAAAGCTGGCAGTTCTACAGTATATTACATTTTAACTAAAGGAAGAACATGTGAAACCATAAAAAATGAAAAAATAATTGGCAAAGCAATACAAAGTGAACACTACTTTATTTACAATTCAATTTGGTTTTTTTTTGTTTGTTTTTTGCTTAAGAAGAATCTAACAACCTGCTACATGTTTTAAAAAAAAGTCTTGCCTCAATTTTTCGGTAAATGTTTTTTAACAAATTGGTATTTACAGCTCACATTTTTAAATTAAATTAAATCAGATCATCGAGCTTTTTTTTACAGCACACACAGACATTTGGAGTTTAAATTTAAACTGTATCACTGTAACATCTTCAGTCCAAACTCTCTGCCAACATCCTGGTGAAGTACAGAACAGCCGGCTGTGTGTTGACGTTTTGGATGCTGTAGGCCCGTCCTGCAAGAATGAGAGTTATGCAAAAATATTAGCTAAAAAACTCAATAAAGCCATATAGGAAGGTGAATAAACAAGAAAACTATTAAATATTTATTTTACATAGAAATGTTAATATATTGATACCTAATTTGATTTTTATCAATAATTAATTAAAGAAGTAATTTAACTGCAGGTTAATGAATCTTGTTTTACTGATTGAATAAAAAGATAATGTGTAATGTTATCTTTACTAGTTAGTGTAATTTCCGTTTGGTTGAAATATCTTCTGAAAGACGCTTCCTGCAGCTGTCCACCTCCATGCTAATCAGGTGGTATCAAGTTATTTCTTGGAATGTTGTATTTGGTTTATGCCACACATCTCCTCTGTCTTGTCCAAATAAATGAATTTTAGACTATTTTGTTAAATGAACATTATTCCAGACATTCTGGTCTTTGTCTATGATCTTTCTGGCAAACTTTAGTCTGATCCTCATGTTTTTCTGAGAGAGCAAAGGTTTCCTTAAACTTGAGCACTCTTTCTGATTGTTCAGACTATAAAGTTTCATATCAACAATAGCAACAGCCAGTTTTAGGTTCTATGGTGACATTTTAGAGTTTTTGGAGATTTAACATCTTGCTGATATGTCTTAGTCCCTTTACCCATACTAACAGGAGAAAAAAGTGGGTGTGTTTTCATTTAGTCATCAAAATATTTAGATTTTTAACATTTACAGAAAACCTGAAGCAGTTTTTCTTCCATCTCTCAGTATTCCTAAAATTAAATTTGAATATTTTAATGTCCAAAAACACAATGTCCTAACTTGATTACACGGTTTAAAAAAAGAAGGACTTTATTTGTGCCTTAATTCTGCAAAAGTGACAATATAGTTATTCTTACCACACTCCACCACAAAAGCTTGTCCAGAGCTGTAGCGAGAAACGCTGCCGTTGACGGTGACCTTCACCGAGCTTGTTAATAGGTTAAAAATCTTTAAAAGATAAAGAAAAAAGAAATTAGATATAAGGGGCCTTATATTCTCAAAGGTGTGCAGGTGAGGAGGAAGTGCACTGACAGTTGTTGCACTGTGATCCACCCAGAGGGGTTTCTTCGTGTAGGAGCCCATCAGCAGCTTTCCAGCGCAGAAGGAGCTGCTGGTGAAATCCTCCTGGATACCCAAGAGACAGTTTTGGTAGAAGTACCACTGAAACTGGTCAGGAGTGATTGTAGCGTCACCTGCAGCAGGAACACGCATGACCCGATGTGTCAAATTTTGTCCTAACACATGATAGATTATGAATGAAACCTGTATTTAATTCCTAAATAGTAACCGTTACGTCACAAGAGGTTCTTACCGTCAGCCTCCACGGTCCAGAGGCTCTGGAGCCATTCAGTGATGTTTTCCTTGTCCTTTGACTGTAAGGTCAGGGGCTTGAGAGGGGAGGCACAAAAATCTGACACAGACAGCACGGAGTGGACCCTGGATGACAGCAGATCTGGAACACGCAAGGAAATGAGAGATATAAGAAAAACATTTGAAACACAAACGGCAATTAGTCAGAAAAATGTCTTTTCGGAAGCCATAACATTCGATGGAAGTGAGGTTAATGGAAGAACATTAGCAGTAAAACTTGTCGATGTGAGCAACACACCCCGGAGTCAAAACCCCAGGTCCTGCATTTTTAATTCCCCTCAGGAGCTGAAGGGACTCAGTGTAAATATTGCAGTGTGGACGCCCACATTTTTAGCCCGACAAGAGCGACAGTGAAATGTGGTGAAGTCGTCTGATTAATTCAACGCCAAACCACTGCTTTCCACTGAGCCAGTGGAGAAAGAAATCTTCCCAATCTCTGCAGTAGAGAGGTACAAACTGAGATGTGGACCAAGAAGGTTTCACTGAATCTGAATTAAAGGTTGAGTATTTCTGCATCCTTTCACCAGATAATTTCCTTCATAATTCCTGCTGAAATCCTCATATTTCTGGCACGGGTCGATCAGGCGAAGGATTTTCTTTTTTAAGAATTAAATAATTTATGTTTTCATAAATACCTCTGTCTCTAGCTTTTCCTCTAAGGACCCGTCAAAGATTTTAACATTCTAGAGATCTCATTTCATGCCATTTGTGTTGCACCACAATTAAATATGTGTAAAAAGCATCAAAATAAATGACTCTTTAATTAATATAGATAACGTTTCTGAAAATATTGAGAAAAATCCCATCTTTAGTTGCTTAGAGTCCTGCGTCTTCCTCTCAGAGACTCACTCATTGAGTTTTCTACGATATCTACGTCCATAAAATGTTATTTTTCAGCGCGTTTGATCATTTCTGAGATGATTGGGGCATATATGGTTTATCAGAGATCAGCAGATTTTATTTGAAACAGACAGGAATTTTAAAGAGTTCATAATACCACATATTCTGACAAGATTGCCAAGGCATTTGAAAAGAAAACAGTCCCACAGCGTCCTAGATTCTCCACTGTACTTTAGGAGAAAATAGGTGTTTTTTTCCACGCATTTTCGTCCTTTATTTAATGCAAAAGAGTTTACTGCTGAAAATCTCAATCAAACAAGTCTCATTCGACCCAGTAGAATTTAGAAAACTCGATGCTTCTGTTTGTGATGGAATGAAATAGAGACTTTTTCCTGAATTATTGTAGTTCTGTAGTGGCTCTGTGACCCAAATATACCACTCTTTGCTACAGTTCTGCAGACATTGATCTTTGAACTATTCTCCTAATTGTGCATGTGGTCAAGATAAAGTGGGTTTACCTAAATAGCTCCAGTTGTTTTAAACTTTTTAATTATTGCTCTGATAGGGTATATTTAAGAAATCAGAGTTCTGCCTGCAGTTTCTGGTCCATAAAGATCAAAACACATCTGCCTTTAAATTTTCATATTTTAAACGCTTCACTGTTTTTCTACTGTTGTGGAGTTGCTAAAAAAAAAAAAAGGGTCTCTGTGTTGTGTCATATTTATACCTCAGAGAAACAAGACTCATGGATTACAAAGTGATGGTTTCTTGAAACTCTGCTCAACTTAAAAACAAAAGTTAAAAGTTCAAGAAATTTGTTGGTTGCAATATTTTTAATTAGAAATAATTAGGGGGAAATAACAAACATCTAAACATTGGATTTTGTTTTCCTTTATTGAATAAATGTAAATGTTGGATTTTTGGAAATATTTTTCTTAATAATTGAATAGTGCGATAAAAACTTTTTAAACATTTTTACCAGAGGTACCATACCAGATACCATTGGGTGACAATATTTGGTAGTTTGATCTTTTATGATATCTAAATATTTCGCAAAACTGTTTAAAAACCAAACAAGAAGTTATGTTTGTTACAAAAACAATTGTTGTTGATACAGTCTCAAAACATTTCCAGCTGTTTTGGAAACAGTTTTATGAAACATCATCCTTCTCATATATCTGTGGATTACATGTCCTTCCAGTTCCTAATAAGCAGTGCAATGACAACAGATTGTGATGCAATTCTTTTCAAAAGTTAGCAAAGAAAACTTGAGAAACCATTAAAATTGTCTTTGCTTTATATTTATCAATGCAGCTCTGTTGAAACTTGTAAATATGTCATTCTTTGTGCTAATTGAAAACCAGCAGAGAAAAGAAACATAGAGAAGTGAAAACTGTTACAAGATTTAAACGTACTTCTGTCATCGTCATACTTTTCCAGGTTAATCATGGAGGACGGTCCACTTTTTAAGACTCTTATCCTGTAAAAGGAAGAAAAAAAAAAAGGACAGTCACAACAAACCCGGAACCCGTGACAGTAAAGACAGATTAAGTAATTTAGGTTCTTCCTTACGTGTCCTCAGCCTGACACTGTCTGTCCAGTGAGACCTCCTGGTCGGGCAGTGTGCATTCATTCACATCCGCCCCACTGTGCATGTCTGCATCAGGCCTGCTGCCTGTTCTAGGGCAAGTATCAGCGCTCTCTTCTGAAGGCTGGGACGTGACGTTACGCATTTTACAAAGATGCACGTGTCTGTTGGTGACCGCAGTGGGGGTCTCCACGACTGAACGGTCTTTAAATGTTGCAAGAGAGCGTTTGACAATCTTTGGAGAAGACAGAGGCGTCACAGGAGCCTCTGGAGCTCCCCCTGGTGTTTTTGACGCAACATTGCCGTTTTTGGGAGCGCCCAGTCTGAATGATGACTGCTTTGGCCGTTTCTCCCACTTCTGTTGAGGTTTGGGGTCGTTTAGGGGAGGCTGCCGAGGCTGCGAGTCGATGGTTTCCAAATCATCGGCCTTGGGAACTACCCACCAATCACTCGGTGGCTTCCTCCTACGTTTTGTTGGTTCGGTTTCCCTCAGCTGCTCCTTTTGCTGACATGTCTGAGATGCAGGAATGGAGGTGTGATGATAGACTTTTTGAAACAGCTCAGCTCCTACAACAAAAGTACATTCAACAGTTATTTCCAGTTTTAGGACACTTGAATGCCTCTACTGTTTCCAATTTGGGCTACTTCCAAAGTCAAACTAGCATGCAGTAAACTAAATAGGATAAAGCTGAGTTGATTTTCAAATATACAACTTTGATATTTCTGGCATCTTTTGAATTAAGTTAGAACATAAATTAACCCAGCTTTTACAAGTGATGAAACAACACAATGCAAAGTTGGCTTCTAGTGTAGCAGTGGAAATAGTAGAGATTTAGAATCAGCCTTTCAGTCAGTATTTATAGCAGTTGTTCATGTTAAGGACCTGAAGACTTTCCAGCTCTTGTGATCTTACGTGAGTTGAGGCTGTGGTCTCTCTTTAAAAAGACCAAGGGGCTTGAATGCTCATCCAGCTGCTGATCAGGGATCTGCTGCTCCTCCAGCTCTGCCCCAGCTCTATGGGGCTTTTCTGCTGTTTCTTTATTCTTCACATCTCTTGAGTTTCTCCTTTTAGGCGGTTTCCTTTTACTCTCCTTAACTTCCTTGGTGTCATCACTGGATGACTTTGTGGGCTCTTTAGAGTTTCTCATTGCCGGCGCTTTGTCTTTCTTGTTCTTAACAGTCAAAGGTACAGCTGTGCTGGGCTCTTTGCTCTTCATTTTGGACTTTTTGAGGGGTTGGGGGGCTTCTGCTTGCTCTGGATTTGCAGGGGAGATCACCCACCAATCTCCAGGCTGCTGCTTTTTTCTCTTTCGAGAAAGCTGGGCCTCTACAGACGAACTGCTTGAGGATGCAGCTGACTTCTTGTCTTGCTTGACCTCTCTATTTGCTTCCGACTTAATGTCTTTGTCTGCAAGGTAGCAAAGAAACGTCAATAACACCTAGACATGTAGTCATACACATGCTGCTTGAGTTACAAGCCAAATGGTTTAGAATGATGCATTCTAAACGCACAATAGCCTAGATCAAGTATTAATACCTAAGTTTAGCAGAATAATTTAATATTTAAAATGAGTAAAGCAAAAACAGACAGAAAATCTAACCAAACAATAAGTTTCAGAAAATTCAACGCCAGCTGAGATGATGCACTTACCTGTTTCTGCTGCTTCCTGAACAATTTGCTCCTGATGTTCTTCTCTAAAAACATCATCAGGCCCTGCCTCCTGCACATCTTCAGATCTTTCCGTCTGGCTTCTCTGCTCTTTTAATGAGTTTGTCGAACCTTTTAAATTCTGGGCAGGTTCTTTTTTCGGTTCCACATTTGTTTTTCCTTTGGGCTGATGTTCTGACTCATCTGTCTGTTCTGATGGAACTTTCTTTTGTCGTTTTTTCTTGTTTGGTTTTTCCTGCTCAACAAAGTCGTCTGCAGGAAGATCTAGGTGACTGAGGAAATCTCCTCTGTTATCATCAGACTCCGCCACCTCACGGTTTTTCTCTTTCCCTTTCTTCTTCTTCGTTCTTTGATTGACAGCCTGAGTGTCCAGTTTGCTTTTGGCCATTTCACCTTTCTTTTGTTTCGTTGAAACCTCGATGGGACCTTCATTTGTCCCCTTGTCTGTTGAGCTCTCTTTATCATCAGCGCTGGAGTTCTTGCTCAGCCTCTCTTTCTTACTCAAGCCACTTTTACTTGGAATGGAAAACCAAAGCGGTGAATCATCTTCTAGAATCAGAAAATCATCCTCTGTCTCCGGAGGGTGAGGAGGACGAGGTTGTGCTTTGACTGGAGTATTCTTGGAACTTAAAAAAAACACAAGAGTGTCATTTATTTGTAAAATAAAAAACAAAACATTTAAATAACCCTAAAGGTTTGTTTGTAATATTAATCCACTAAAATAGATTATTAAGATGTGCTTTTATCTCAGTTTACCATGATGGTTTGGATTTTCTCGCCAGCTGGATCTTCTTCAGGAAAGCAGTCATGTCCCTTTTCACATGTGAAGACGGTTCTGCAGGCAGTTGAGTGGAGTGCAAGATGGACTTTTTGGTAGAAGAAGCAACTTCAGGCTCTATTCTCACTTTTTGAACTGAATCCTTGATGTTTTCATCATTGCTGTTGAACACACAAAACAGGAAATACTCAATTGGTTCACAAAAATGACTAATGATGGCACAATACCCTGTTTCCAGAGATGTAGAACTACTTTTTAACTCGTACTGTGGGAAAAAACAAACCAAAATATAGCCATTTCAGTGCTAGGTAGATAGTTAACATCTTTCAGCATGTAATTACTAAATTATTTGGGAAATAGCTACGTATTCAAAAAAAAAAAAAAAGCTTACCTTGGATTTGGGACCACTGCTCTGTGACTGGACAATTTGGTCAGGACAATCCTGGTTGAAGGTGACTCCAGTTCCCAATCATCAGTCCTATACATAAAAATAATTAAAGCAAATGATAAAACACAAAAAAGTAACAAATAAAAACTCTTAATTTATCTCAATGGGGTTTTTCTAGAAGAAAATAAAATAAAAGCTCGTACTCCTCAGCTACGTGTCCATTGCACTGAGGCTTCTGGATGGGAAGGGGGTCCGCTTCAGGTTTTTCTGTTTTCTCTTCACTGTGAAATGGAATCTGAGTCATACCATCATCATCCTCCTTCAGATTCTCTGTGGTCTTTTCCCCTGGATTATGTTCTATGGGACTAGACGTCTTAATTGGCCTGTGTGCTTCAAACGTGAAACCCGGATCTGCAAATGAACCAAAAGAACTCTACATTATTTAAAAAAATAAAAATAAAAGAAACATGACGATAAAACATAAACAAAGACTTTATAAACATTTAATGACTTCCATTTATTACTAGTTTAAGATTTTTGGTGTAATTATGAATCACTACTGCCACCTATTGTTGTTTATATGTAGTTTACACTTTAGTAGATGAACATCTTACCAGTGTCCAGTTTAAGTATTGGTGATCTTGCAGGAATCTGAACATGTCCATTGGGAGCCTAAATAAAAATAAAAAAAAATTAGCTAAATGGTGTCAAATTCAAGTAAAGTAAATGAAGCCTAAACAAACATCCAGGTGCCGAGTCTAGACATTATAAAACTAAAGCATCACAAACGATTATATTATACTCTACACCCTCTAAAATCATCACTACACTAACCTGATTGCACAAGGAGATTTGGTATTCTGCAAGTTCTTCAGCTGGATGTTTTTCTTTTGAGACTGGAGACATGGATGCTTCACTGTAGTTTGTCCCAGAGCCAGAACTCTGAAGCAAAACAGAAGGGGGGTGTGGTTCATGTACACACACATCTGTGAAAAAAAAAAAAAAGATAATTATTACACAGGCTTAAACATCTAAACACAATGACAGAAGTATAAAAAAGTGAGCAGTCACCTATGTCATCAAACATCTTGTCAACGTCCTTGTATGTGAATGGTTCTACCCACTGATTGGACAAACTAAAACAGAAAGTTCCGGGAAAAGTTAAAAAATTATATGTCCAAACAAATATTTACAAGAAATGTTGCCAATAAATGTGCTTGATTGAAGTTTCTTTTACTTTCAATGAACAAATATCCAATGAAATTCATTCATTCTTTGAAGGAGTAAAAGTAAAGATTTTTAACAATATCTCTGTTCATGCATACATGTAGACGTCTTTGTTGCATTTGTCATTGTATAAAATCTTTTGATACATTTAATATAACTCAAATTTTATAGAGGAAAACATGTCACATATCTATTTTTTTAATCACAGCTTGTGAAATTACATTCAAGAAAAGTTATCCTGACAAATCCACCGAGACAGAATCCAATTCATAATGTAAATATGTCTAACCTGAACAGATAAGTCAGATGTGATCAATGCTTCCTAAATGTAAATGTTGGTTGGTTACATGAGACTAAAATGATCAAGAGACCTTTAAGAACAAATTCCACAATTAGTCTACTAAATAACCAGAAGCATACCTTTTCTTCTCTGTAATGTAACATAGTTTCCTCCTGGGTCTCCTCTGAGAACAGAAAAAGTCCATCAGTTTTCAACAATAACTACTACAAAACTGATTATTTACTAAAAGGTTATAAGACCAGCAAATTATATACCACTTATACCAGTCAGGTAATAAAGAATCCTAAAAATGAATCCAATCATTTGAACCAGTGTACACTGGAGGAAATATTTACACTAACTTTAGAAATCACAACGCAAACACAAACCTCAATGTATTTCATTAGATTTAAAGCACAGCCAGCAAAAGAAGGAGGTGCATAATTTTGCTGTGGAATAAGAATGCTTTCCGGTTGCACTTTTAACAAATAAAAACCTGAAAAGTGCAACCTGAATTTTAATACAGCAACCTGTACTCAAAATATCCTACTTCTGCAGATTACTTTACCGCGTTGAGCCTTGATTATCATTACTACAACAACCACAAACATATTTAAAGAAAACATACATAGCATGAGAGTTCTCAACATCACTGAAATATCAATGAAAGTAGTTGGATCATTGACTATGACAGAAACAGCCTGGTTTCACATCGGGTGGATTTAGAATGTAATTATGGTTTTGCTGTTTTAACCAAATAGTCACAGAGATACTGAACATTCCTAATATTACACTCGTTAACTACAACTGTCACAGCTGGGGTTAGAGCAGACCCATGATAGTTTGGAGCACTCCTTCTGCAGATAGGTGATGAAGACACAAAAAGAGCAAGAAAACAAGCCATAACTCACCAAAGTCGAATACTTGGACTCCATTTTTGTCTGCCAGTTGTCAACGTTTTAAACTGCGACGACGTTTCCTACATTTGTCGATGCTCAGGTTAACAGCTAACGGTAGCTATCGCTTCAAGTGCAACTGTTATTTTTTTATTTAACCTACCAAGTATGTTCTAATGATCCATTCAAACGGCAATCTACTAGATTAATATAAGCAAGGGAAAAGGTATTTTATCAACCTTTTCACTTTAATAAAGAAAAAATGGCGCTGTTGAATATTTGTAAATACCCCCGCGCAGAAATCCGAAACTTCTTTACCCTGTATTAGGTCTTACAGGTAACGGTGTTTGAAATCCTATTCACTTTAACATCCAGTTTATCCTCTCAAATTATACTTTAGGAACGTCTTAGCTGCCTTAAACCTGATAGTTTAAGGCAGAATTTATTTTTATACTTTGAAAATATCTACGTCTCATTTGTGAGATTTGTAGCCTGGAAGACGTAAATCAGGGTTGAAAACACAGACAAAATCTTCTTCTTCTACTACATATCGATTGTCTGACTTACTGCCCCCTGTTGATTGATATGGTACACAGCAGTTTGTCATTTGTGTGGAAGGAGTAATCGTTTTCGCTACATTTTCGTATTTGTTATGGGTTACAAAACATTATGTAGTAAGTACTCAAGTAATAAATGTAAACTTATTACTTGAGTTTTTACTGCATTCTTGATATGTGCTTTATTGTTCCTGATGTGCATTTTAGATATAACTATCTAAAATCCCTTGCGCTTTGCGTGTTCGTATCATTGAATACATGACTTACTTTAATTGTGCAGAAAAATGTAAATAAAAAGCAATAGTTTGCATGTAATGGGTACTTCCGGTTGTCGTTTTCATTCGCTTTAAGGTCTAATAATTCATATATATGAATATATATACCTGAATACGTTTCATTTTATGTTTATCTTCCAAAGTTTGCAAAAGACCTACAAAATAAAAGATTTAGCCTTTTTATTTTAGCAATGACTTAATTCATATAAAAATAAAAGATGTCTAGAAGAAAAATGGCATAACATGCCACTGGGAATAAAAAAAATACAAATAAGTGTGTCTTTTATTTCAGGAGTTTAGTTCTGCGTTGAAAACTATGTAATATGCCCTAAAACTCCTGAAATTATGTTAATTGACCTAAAAGCACAAAGCAATTACATTTTATTTTTGTTGAGAGATTCCTTTTTTCACACATCAATTTAAATTCTTTTAACAAAATATTTAAAGTATGAAACAATGTAAATGTGCAAACATAACCACACCTGTGTTTGAAATATAGGTTTTATTTAAACACACAAAAAAGCAATACAGAAAAAAAATGTATACATTTAAATATACAAAATGTTAAAAATAAATTTAACTACAACCCATTTCTGATTTGAACTGCTGTAATTATAATGTAATCTCAGTGTTTCCATCAAAGTCTTATCTAAATTTGAGGCAACAACCATAAGAGTTTTATAGATCAGGCAGTCAAAAGCATAGTAGCAAAATTATACTGCAGTGAAAGTTAATGTGTCATAATATAAACAAAAATGTGTAGTTTAAATAGAAAAGGCAGCTTTGTTTGCTTGCTATTTACAAAAGTTCTCAACAAAATATTTTTTTCTGCTTCTCAGCTATTTCGGACACCTCCAAGGCTTTGGGACCTGCGTCTTCATACAGTGGGTGCTTGATGTGTCTCCAAACTACTAAAACAATCCGGATGGCAAACAGCACACAGGATACAGCCAGCAGGACAGCTGCAAGAAGACAATCTGTTAGGTAATGTTCAACTTTGGGAATCATTTTGGTTTCTGTTTTGATTACTTCTTCGTTGTTTCTTCACTTAGATCTTGCCTTAGTTCATTCAGTGTGTTTTGTTCTAGGTTTATATTTATCTTTTGTGAAGTGAGAGATTCGGTGGTGGGATAAAACACTGCACAGTCCCTCTCAAAGGACATTGTGTCCTCATTCTCAGCAGCATGTAGGGGTTGGTTACGCAACACAAAAGCGGGGAGGGGGCCAACTACATACTGACAGCAGAGGCAAACAAAAACATAATCAGGATGAAACTAACTGATAAGTTTATTTTTCTTTCTGGTTGTCTACCCATCCCCCCTGCACCTCCTTCCTTCTCTTTTTATCTCCCTTCCCCACTCCTCTTTTTACCCTTGGTATAGTATTCTTGGAAGCTGTTCCTGGCCCATATCAAAAACCGGTAGTCTAAAAAAATATTTCTTATATCACATTTGCTTTAGGCAATTTAGTATTACTGACATTCTCATATTATTTACATATAAAACATCTAAAGTTCTATTTTTCTTACCAATGAAGATGCCATTGCGGCTGGGTGAGGAGGTGTCATAATTCTTGTCCATGTTTCCAGACAGAGCCCAGATCACAACAACGTAAGGAATGAAAACATACCGCAAATGTTTGTCCAGAACAAAGTTTTCCACAAAGAACCTGCAAAGGCATTGATTATAAAGCTTATGCTATAATTTTTCTTCCCAAGATGTACATTATTCAATAAAATACCACTCACCACACAAGCAGCACCACAGACAACAGAGAGTACGATAGGGTGGCAGAGTTTGCTGTGGACATGTTGGCCTCATACTTCAGCACGATAGTCAGGTTGAGAAGCGTTGCAATGGTCGTCCATGTTGTGTATATCATCACACCATTGAGAACCTGCAGATAAAGATGTAATTAGTTTGAAAATGCAATGTTTTTTTGCCTTGTTTTATTATTAATTTCTGTAAAATAAAATCCAATCATGCCTACCCTGGCTTGGTTTGGGCCCTTAATAAACTGAAATTTTCGGCACCCTCTATTTACCATTGTCAACTGCAGCTCAGCTGATGTCATTTATAATCATTGGTTGAATGTTTTTGCATTCTAATGTCACAAATAATATAGTACATTACATTTTTCCAGATTTTGTAGCTTTCATACACTGATTGCTATGACTTAAAAAAAAATGCACAAGTCTGGTTCATGCATAGGTCAGATTTTCAAAAGCCTTAAACAATAGAAAAAGCATTATGGGAATGACCTGCCTAAAGAAAAAAGGTTCAGTGATGCAGAGCTATACATGTTTTGGTGCGAAATATTTGTATCAACCAAAGGTATGGCGATACTGCCTGGTAATCGAGGGTCATTACCCACAGTTATGTGAATCATGTTCTGATAATGGCTGAAAGGTGACTCAGTGAGTAAGAAGCCAGATAGAAATGTAAGTAAACTTCTGAACTGTAGATTGCTAAAAGAAACTCTAGAATAAAAACTTAACTCAATATTTTGGAATTTAGCTGATGCTAATCTTCCTAAACAGGAAATATAATGAATTATTTAATCTCAGGGAAAATATAGAACACAGCATATAAAAATATATGGTATGAACAATAAATGCTTTTTTTTAAAATCAATTTTACTTTTTTTTCATTTAATTTTCCAGCTTATGTTTAAGCTAACTTAGCAGAGGCTGCATTTATAGTTTTTGCTCCTTAGATGAAGAGTAATTTCAAACATAATGCTTCTTTTATTCTGTGTGTTTCCTGAATATTAAACCTTATTTTAGGTACTGTAGTTCTATTTGGAACCTTAAGCACCTGCTTAGTTTGCTTGTTTCTTGGGCTGGCTGTTACAAGCACTTACCAACATGCGAATGAGCCACAGATCTACTTTGCTGTACTTATTGAGCCAGGGTCCATAAATGTGAAGCCCGTGACAGATGAAGCCAACCATGGAGTAGTTTGTGCAGATAAGCAGGATGAGGAAAATGAGCGCAGCAATCATCAGTCTTAAAACAGAAAACACAAATTTAAACACTCAAACTGCTTGCTTTGTGACTTAGTTGAGATTGTTACAAAAACAAGCTGAAACTTTTAGAGAAGGCTCCTACCCTCTGTCCCAAACAAGAAGCCAAGAAATGTTGAATCCTTGATTGAGACACCAGCTGATGAAGAATCCATAGGGCAAAACTGCGGGGCTGCAGTAGACATATCCATAACCATTCCTGCAGAACAAAACAAATGGGACGGTCTTTAAATCACTTTTAATTTTGTTAGCATTGCAGAGCTGTTGTTTAAACTCATTACTTCATCTTTAAAAGCAAAAATAAACACAGAATGTTCCTGCTACCTTCTGCAAAGACCAGAAACAATGTAAATGATCATTGCAGACAGCCAGATGTAGATGACGCTCCAGATGTTGAAGGTCCACCCTGAAGGAGTGAGCTCTGTGTCGTACACAGCCGACACATTGGCTGTAGTCGTAGTATAGGGACCTGCGTTAGAAAGGTAAGATTCAAACTCAAGAGAAACGTCCATATTGAACTGATATTTGTGTTTATTATCCTGCAGTGAGAATTTAAGACTTACAGAAAAAAGACTTTTAACAGAAGAGATAGAATATATGATTCAACTCACCAACTCCAACCACAGAAAGACCGTTGAACACCAGACTTACTGCATATATGGCAACAGATATTATTATGGCAGCAAGTCGCCCATAGTTGTGCTTTCCCATTGTGGTCTGCTGCAATTACCCTAGTGACAAATAGAGAAAAACACAATGTTAAAGTATGAAAACAGTGTTAGAAAAAAAAAAACACTATTACTTTTTTTTATTGATAATAAACAAAAATTTACATTTAGGCTTTGAAACAACTTGTATAACATTACATATACATTCACGTGTTGTGATGTCAGCTCCATTTTATGCAAGTCAATAAAAAACTGGCAATGTGACAGAAAACAAAGTCCACATATACATAGGCTATAGCGTACCTTGTTTGCTCCTTCTGATGTCCACCAAGTCACTGGTGTGAAGAGAATGAGTAAATGCAGAGCACCGAGGGGAATCGGCATGTTATATAGAAGTTTAAAGTTAGGTAAGAGAAACGTTTATGACCCACCTGAGGGTCACGTGCAGCTCTTATCTTACAGGCACTTTCTGCTTGGTACAGAGGGTCCAGTTATTTTTAGATGATGCGCATATACATATTGCACATTCCTCCTTTATTAAAATTATGGTGCTTTTTTTTATTATTAATCTTTGGTTTATGATTAACAGACAAACCAAGCAAACAGATATTTGAAACTGTGCTTGTGCTTTTTGTTCTATCAGATGATTTAGAAAATAAGTCATTCCTTCTTATATCAGATGTGGTGTGTGCACTGCTGCTGTGCTTACTGCAAGGAATGTTTTGGCAAATGTACCCTTTGATAAAGGATTTCTCGAACTTTTGACTTAGTATTCTGAGAAACCCGTGAATATATAAATCTACAAAAAACTGACAAAAGTAACACATATGAATGAGATCAGAGAGGCTCAAAAGTGGATTCTATTCTCATACAAACCTATAACCAGCTGAAGTGTTTAAATGTTGGCTCCTAAGCTTTCAAATGTGTATATATATTTATATCCTTTCTTCTATAAATGTCTTTGCTTATTTCTGTTGCTTTAATTTCAACATAGGGGAAGAGTAGCAGCTTCTGGTAGATGTGGAGGTCACAGCAACTCAGCTCAAGGTCGTCTTATTTGATAATGTTTGTTTCGTAAACCTTCCCTCTGATTGGACTCCTGCAAGGCGACAACACCCCCACCCGTATATGGTGTGATAATTCATAGTAAGAAGATTACAGAACAGATGAAAACATATGGGAGATTTGAATCACTGAGTTGTAAAGGATGTTCTCCTCTATTATCATTGTAATACCAAAGTAATTTAAAGGTTTTCTTGTAATGATGCTTTTTAACTCCGATTGAAACTCAACTGAGGCATATTACTCTCAGTTACTTTCCAGTTTAACGTTCAGAAAAGTAGCAAAAGAATAAAACCTGGTTTTCATCACAGATGGAAGCTTATTTAATATTTAAATATGCATATTTAATTGACAAATATTCATTGCCCTTATCTTCAGTAAGATTAGGATCAACAGACTTCTACTCAGTTTTAATCATCAAGCTGTTTAATTGCTGAAGTGTTTTTAAAGATTATTTAATTAGTATGATTGCACCCATGTTGTATTTTTACCTGTGATGTGTATTTATTAATTTATCTACTCAATATTCCTTAATCTGTTGAAGATTCAAGAGAAAAGCTCTCTCAATTCAATATTTACTATTTGTTGCACAGAAAAATTATGGGAAATTTATTTGGTTTGTTTTGATTAATACTCTATTAATACACTTGTATTTGTTGTTTTTGTGAATTCGGTGAAGAAATATTTTTTTAAAAATGTCTATTTCTTGTTCTAGACAGCACCACAACAGCAAACGCTAGTGTTGCATTCAGAAAAAAGCCAACTGAACTGATACTCAAACAAATATGAAAGGGGGCTAAAAGCAACATGGAAAATCTAGATTTAGTGAGAGG
Organism: Alfaro cultratus; assembly: GCA_903066825.1. Classification (NCBI taxonomy): domain Eukaryota; kingdom Metazoa; phylum Chordata; class Actinopteri; order Cyprinodontiformes; family Poeciliidae; genus Alfaro; species Alfaro cultratus. Next base: position 8,990 of record CAEFZX010024060.1, on the reverse strand, counting down.
TATTACATCATGTTTGTTTTTACTCTGAGCTTTCCTGCATTTATTTGAATCCGGGAATGTTCAATCACATTTTGCAGCTCAAAGAGAGCACTGGTGTCATGTAACGGTGCGGTGTAGGTGGTGAGGCAGACGCCAGGAGACCCAGGTAGGTAAGATGATGAATATTTAATGATGAATATTGCTCCAAAATAAGTCCAACAACCAAGGCAGCACTGCAGAGTGGAAACCAGGGCTCTTCACAAGTAGCAACAAGGCAACCGAATGGACAAGCAAACATCAGACGGAGACTGGACAGAAGTTAGACAAGGACCTGACGAGGAACAAAGGACATATGTGGGATTAAATACACTGAGGGCAATCAAGGAAACAAGACACACCTGGGAGTAATCAGGGGAGATAGGACAACACGGAGAGCACAGAGACACAGAAACTCGAAATACATACACAGAAAAACACAGATCACGACAACTGATTCTTATTCTGACTTTCTGTTACCTGTTAATGCAACCTTAGTTCACCCAGTGGGTTTTGATTAACACTAAATAGTTCATTAATATTGCTTGAGCTACTTAAAACAAAAAAATTCTGATTGTTTTGTTAATGTATTTAATGTCTTGAATTTGTTCTCTTGTATTGTTTAATTTTATTTCAAGGATAAGTGATGAAATTCTGATTCTAACATTGACACGGCAAAAATAATGCAGACATATCCAATATAAATTGATTAAAAATAGTCTTTATTTTCATAATGCAAAAGCTAGACAACCCAAAAGTCATAATATATTAACAAAAAGAAAACAATAAGATAACTATACTTAATAAGTAGGACAAAACACATCTGAAATAAAAATCCCACACCCATGTCTAATCTGTCAGGGACCTCAGCATGTCGACAGGTGTTATCATATATGTTCATAAGAGATTTATGATGAGTCAGCCATCTTCTTAAGGACACGCTTATCATTTTAAACAGATGCAATGGATTTTCAGATATATTTTACAGAGATTGCAAGATAAAGTCAGACATAAAATAAACGCCTCAATCACACACCCCCATAGCCCCCTCCCCACCCACACACACATGCAATCAAGACGCTCATTTAAACATAATTTTCTGCTTCTCTGCAATCTGCATTGGTGACATGTCATCAGGGTTTACGTCTTTGTAGAGCGGCTTTTTGATTTGCCTCCAGGTAGTCAGAAGTATCCGTGCAACAAACAGGAAACAGGTGATGCCCAGCAGTGCAACTGTATTGGAGGAAAAGTAATTTATGGTATTACTAAATACAGTTAAACATGCTTCTCATCTATTCTGGTAGGTTGTTAGATATTAAAAACAGGGTAGGCAAGAATAAGCTTTGCTTCGGCCTATTCCTTTTTTGGTAAACTGTGGGTTTGTTTGTTTGTTTTTTCTTTTGTTGTTTCCTGTGTTTGATGTGGACAATTTACCAAAATAAAGTGATTGATTGATTGATTGATTGATTGATTGATTGATTGATTGATTGATTGATTGATTGATTGATTGATTGATTGATTTTGACTGATTTTGACTGAGTTTGAGCATTTAGGATATTTGCCAGTAAATGTGCAAAGCCAGGACCATAGCTGCAATTTCAGTGAAAGGTGGTTCTATAAATTTAACTTTGGCTGGATGAAAAACTACATGCATGCCAAACCTTTTGGATTTTTACTTTTAAAAAGATTTAAAGCCAAAAATACTTTTTCTTCCTCTTCCCAATATAATTTATTTCAATTTGTAGTTTTATTGCAGAACATTTGTTTGAGCATGACGGTATACAGCTGTTGACTTTTTGTGGAGGAGTTTGGTCTGTTCTTTGTCACATTTTGAAGGATCTACATTAATTATATGTATGATTTTGAATTGTGTTGATGTGCTATTTTTTATGACTTGATCAAGTCCTTCTGCCCAAATTTTTATCCTATGCTGTGCTTGATACTTGAAATAAAGATTTTTGGTTTGGAGTTGCATTGTTTTTATAAACCTATATCTAACATTCAATATTTGTTTAGGATCAGATGATTTGCTTTTATGATGAAATAAATCATAAAACATTGAAATTAAAAGAGAATGTATGCTCTCTTTACAATATCATAAATACATGTTCTGGAAATAAACGGAAAGTTATTGCAATGTTGTTGACTGAGATAAGCATCCTTTATCCTTACCAACGAAGACGTCATTGCGAGTGGGATCAGCAGAGTTGTAGTTTTTTGTAAAGACGCCTGTCAGCGCCCAGATCACAACCGGGTAGATGGAGAGAATAAACCTGACGTGTTTGTCGAGGACAAAGATTTCCAGGAGGAACCTAAGACAGCCAAAGAGCCAAGACATTATGTCCATGTTTTTGTTTTTCTGTAAAATAAAACAAATATTTTTTTCCGACTTATACACACCATGCAGCCACTGCTATCGTCAAAAGTGAAAGGGAAGCCGTGGCAGCATCTGTGCTGGATACTTTGGCGTCATACTCTAACACAATGGTCAAGTTAACAAGAGAAGCTATGGTTGTCCATGTGGCATATATGGCGACCCCATTCTGAATCTGCAGTACAGACAAAAGAAAATATTAAGACAGAAGCTGAGAAGACAGTTGAACAGGTAAAAGTTAAGCTGAAAAACTAACCAACACTCTGTGGAGCCACAGGTCTACTTTGTGGTATTTGTTGAGCCAGGCTCCATATTGGCTCAGGCCGTAGCAGGAGAAGAATATCACACCATAGTTTGTCAGTGCGATTAGGATGATGAACGCAAGCGCAGCAGGCATGAACCTTTTAAAAAAAAAAAAATACACTTAGAATAAAAACACCATTTACAACCAAACTTCACATTTACAACTGTTTTGTAATTTGCACATTCTACTGCTTATCTCTTTAGCAAAGGTCAGCTATATCAGTGGGCTGCATAATGAAACATTCTGTCCCTAATCCAGCGCTTTCAGTCTGCAAACTCGTGGATACAAAAAAATAAAACGATCCCATGAAGAATTTTTGGAAACCTTTGATAAATAGTTCAATCATTTGTAACATGTATAACTGCAGGGAAGCAGCACATGCAAATGTCTGTTTGTAAAGGACATGTGGTTTGCAGAGTTGGATATGACAATGTATCAGATGAAAAAAATTACTTATTTCCAGACTGTTCTTTGTTATTTTAGACATGTTAATTTTTTACCAACAAAATTGAGTCACTTTAATTGTTATTTTTAAATTTAAAAAAAAAATACAAGCAACAAAGAGCAATACAAAAGAGCCAGACCTTGTATATTTTTGAAATATGCATAATTTTCATTATACAAACGGCTAATGAGGATTATTTCGGTGTTTTGTGAAAGCAAAATACAGCCTCTTCCTCTTGACAACTAAAGAATCCGACAAATCCATTTGATGTACCAGTAATGCAAAATAACTTTGATTTTGAAACATTGAGCGCACCAAATGCAATAAATATGGCACTTAACATTATTGTAATGTCTTAAATATTTTTTATCCAAACAAACTACCTACAAATGGAAAAAGAAGAAATTATGCTGATATGAAAATGTTTCAATCTTACATTCTGTCCCACAGGAACAACCATGAGATGTTGAAAACCAGATTCAAACACCAAAACGCAAAAAAGCCGTACGGTAGAACAGGAGGGCTGCAGTAGACGTATCCGTAGGCATTCCTGCAGAGAATATTTACATACCACCAAAGTCAGTATTGTAATTCAATGTCTAATTTAAGCCGAAAACCTCAATTTGAGCTTTTTTGCTTACTTTCTGAAGATGCCAGAGACGACATACACCATCACCAAAGCCAGAAACAAGTAAATGATAGTCCATATGGTGAAGGTCCAACCTGATGGTGTGAGCTGGATGACAAACAGAGCTGATATGTTGCTGGTGGCGTGTAAAAATGGGGCTGTATAGTAAACAAGAAAAAATATATAAATGGAATACCAGCTAAAAGGGTAAAAATAGAAACAATGAAACAATTACAATAGGGTTAGTCTTTTTTCAACTTTTTCAATTTAAAAAAAAATGTAACCATTGTAATCCAGAAAAGAATAGCTTTTTATGTCATTGACATATTTATGGCTCTTAGAGCCATAAATAGGAAATATTTAAGTTATTTGTATGATGGTTTGTTTTTTATTTTATCTTATTTAATTAAGAAGATTGATATTTGTTCAGGCCATTTTTATTGTGAAATTTAGTTTTATTTTTGAAAGGCTTACTTCCTGTCGGGCCGTATATTGTATTAGAAAAACTATTGACAGATTGTTTAGACACGGACGGATAACCGGCGCAATACAGTTTTTGACCGTGTGAGCTGTGTATCTTTTTATTTATTTATTTATTTATTTTTTCCTTTGGAACAAAGGAAAAAGGTCTTGTAAAACTGATTTATCGTCGTTTTTGTATTTGCATTTTTTTTTTTTTTTTACAGATAAAGAATTTTTGTTAAATTCACGGTTTGCCCGCGTCCTTTACTTCCAGTGTCTAAGGAATGACACAGATATTGGATCTGTTGCCATAACATTAGTCAAAAACTTGCTCCAAGAGGACAAAAAGACATTCAAGAAAAAAAGAAACCAAGCGGAAGAAGCTTTGAGAAGACGAGAGGTTACGAGCCATTCTCAATACAAACAATTAAATAACTTAAATGAAATCTTTAAATTCAAACTCACATCTTCCTGCTGCTGCCAGCGCAGAGAACACCATGGTGATGATGAAGATGATCAGTGCCAGCGCCATGGCAATCAGAAGACCGGGTTTGTGTTTCGCCATTCTTGATGCTTCAATTTATCTGAAAGCAAGAAATATTTGTCAACCAATTTAGAAAAACAAGAGAGAAATGACGTTGGTGCCACGTCAGACAATCTGCATCATTAGCAGAAACCTATCACTTGTTTGCTCCTGAATAAGAGTTCTCCACAGTGTGGTGCAAAACGAGGGAGGTCTCGTTGTGTAACAGTAGGACTTTTATGACGTTGAGTTACCTAGACACTTCCGCACGTGTACGTGTTTGAGACGTTCACGTGCGACACCTGACACTTTTTTTTTTTTTTTACATCAGTACAAAAAATTTAAAAATAAAAAACTTGAAAGAATGAAAAAACAAGGTGCCACCTGAGCTGACTCCTGTTGATGACTCTCTTTAGTAATTCTGAAAGCATAAAGAGTGAGACTTTGCCCACTTTACTGTGTTGGATAACATAGTATTTATGACTCATTCATACATTCATGTAAGTTTTCTTACACAACCCCTGCATTACTGTGTTAGGATTGGCCAGAGAGCGATTTTAATCCACCTCTTCAGAGTTATGAAATGTTGAGCTGAACAAAATGCATCATGGTCCTAAAAAGAAAAGATGATTATTAGCAAACAGGTGGATTGAATGACTCGAATTATGTAAAAATGTTTTAAATCACTTTTTTTTTCTATTTGTTTTGCTGAAATACCAAAGACACATTTGCAATGAAAAGTCAATTCTTCTGATAAAAATAAAACCTCCATTAGTCTTTAAAGAATGCTAATGCAATCAAAATCTTCTTTAAACACAAATCTGTGAAGTATTTAATTGAGCCATCCATTTTTTAATTAATTTAATTCATACTATTTGAAAACTACATTTATCTATCTGTGTATTTACTTAAAACTACACACAATCCACCCTGTCTATTATATTGCCATAATTCAGCGATTTTTTCTAATAGCATTATATCCTAGTTACTACAACTTTAACTATACTAGTGTCATCTGATTAAGAGTTTATAAAACAGAGGACTAGTTTTAGTTTAGTTACGAAAACGAGTTTCGATTTGATCTTATGAAATCGCAGGACAGGAATTATGAAACTACAAGATGACTATGTAACCCTTCCAACTCCCACTTTTAAAGCGGACACCATGCCATGAATGACTAAATAGGAAATACAAAACTATGCACACAGTGATGCTTCTGCACACAAATAAAGCGCATTCACAAAAGTTACTCTTCGGGAAGCTGTTTATTTTGTTTTGATAGAGCTTTCAGAACAGGTCGCGTGGGTCCATCGTTGTTAGTAAACAAACACAAAATAAAACATTTGGCACGTGAACGTTTTCCATATCAGTCATCCTCGTGCATAACTGAAGCTTCTTTTTTTTTCCTTTTTTTTCACAGTGACAGGCTGAACTCTGCGGGTCAAACTGCAGCAGACTTGGACTCAAACATATTTTGACATAAAACATAAACAAGCTTCAAGAAAATCATTTTTGATCGTTACAACAAAATCTTTCTCAGCTTTTGGGGGTAAAACTGAACACATGTCTAGAATATTCTTCTTCTTTTTTTTTTTTGTAATTATGTACAGTTTGTGTTATTGTTATCTGAGTCTGTCAAGTTACCAGAACTTGAAAACTGGAAGCTTCGTCTCTGCCTCCATCCGCTTTTTTCCCTGCGGACAGTACCTGAGTGTGTGAGCGTGCTCCCCGCTGGCCCCGCAGACCGGGCAGATGTAACGCCACAGGATGGGGCAGGTCACCTTCCCGTCGTCCGATCTAAGTGCGTGGGACCGATACACCAGCGGAGACTCCCCGTTCTGCCTGCAGAAGCGGCAAAGGTCCGCCGAGGTCCTGCTGCTACTGCTGGTGTCCGACAGACTACTGCTTCTGCTGTCTAATTTAGTCTCTGAGGATTTTTTCCATTTCTTCCCATCGAGTGAAGTCTGGATGTTGCGCATCTGCTGGACGGTCTCCTTCCTGGGCTCATGTGTGTCTCCAAGCTTCACCGGACGTCGGTCGCCCACCAGGAGCGTGCTCAGGTTCATGTAGTCGTGCCACATGTCGAAGCTCTTTAAGTCCACTCTTGTTTGCGTTGTGGTCATTTTTGCCAAACAGGATTGTCTGAGTTTGACTTTGAAAGCATTATGGCATATTTATAGGCGAGTGGACACAGCTACAGAGACTGCAACAACTTTGATGTCCTGTGATGGGTCACAGGTGTTATGCAGTTTGATGTGGTCACCTTTTATCTTAAACTCCTCTTTTGAAGAGAAGCGATATTTTTCGTGTCACTATATAAGTCAACCTGTATACAGTACAGACCAAAAGTTTGGACACACCTGGTCATTCAAATAGTTTTCTTTATTTTCATGACTTTGAAAATTGTAGATTAGATTGTAGAAAAACCTGACAGGGCACACCTGTATAGTGAAAATCATTTCAGGTGACTACCTCTTGAAGCTCATCAAGAGGATGCAGAGTGTGTGCAAAGTAGTAATCACAGCAAAAGGTTGCTACTTTGANACTAGAATATAAGGCGTATTTTCAGTTGTTTTACACTTTTTTGTTTAGTACATATTTCCACATGTGTTAATTCATAATTTTGATGCCTTCAGTGTGAATCTACAATGTCAATAGTCATGAAAATAAAGGAAACTCATTGAATGAGAAGGTGTGTCCAAACTTTTGGTCTGTACTGTATAAGGCTTGATGAATTTTAATATCTGTTCTATGATTAACAATAAGTCCGGTTAAATTATTGTATGAAAAATATTATGAGGCGCTCAATCAAAATAATCTATGAGCCATCATATCAAATGTTCTTTTCGAACTCTGCAGACTGTGCACAGTGCTTTGTTTTGGAGGTGATGGGTCAAATGGTCATCAATCCTGAAAGTGGATCGTAGCTCTTCTTAGACAAATAGGCCTTGAAATGTTGAAAGCCTGGAAGATTATGTTTTAAATGCTTGCACAAACTGGGGTAAGATTGAGGAGAACATTTATTAAACATTCAGAAATGATGCATTTATTTGCATATTTTTACCTCTTAAGTTGTTTTCATTAATATATGCTTACACTGTCAAATTTGCTTTAGAAGACCTGTTTTTAGAGGAAATGTCAAACAGATTATTGATCAACACTGTTATTTATTTACTATACATGTATTTGATTTTTATGTTGTATTGTTCATATTATTATGAACAATACAACATAATACCTTTTCTAATAAGTATTAGAAAAAGAGAATAGTGTGATTCGAAATATATTAAATGTAAATAATTATATTATATTTTTTCTTTTTGCAGTTTCTGATTTTCAAGATGTAACACTGTAATCACATATATTTTGGGGTACCACAACTCCATAGGTTCAAGGTGTGAACCCAAGGAGAAAAATAATAAGAAAAAAATTATAATAATAACAACTGTAAGTCACTAAAACTTACTGAATAGTATATGTGCGTGTGTGTGGCTGCAGAGGTGACCAGTGATGGCATAGTTACTTTGAAAGAGTAACTTTAATCAGATTACTGATTACTCCTTGAAAAAGTAACTTAGTTAGATTACTGACTACTTGATTTGGAAATAAAAGTAACTTTTTTAGTTACTATCAGCAGCTGCCAACAACAAGGCTCCACCACCTATGAAAGTTACATTGATCTTTGCCAATACTCAATTGTAAGTTATTTTATAATGGTAACATCAACAATGTGTCTCCACTCATAAGGTTGAACTGAAGAGGAGATTGTTTAATGGTTACAACAGTATATATATAAAAAAAACATTAGTAATTTGTATTCTGCCCTTAACAGATGTGCTGAACTGCAATAGACAGATAGCGAACAAAGAACTCCAAACGTTGAGGCGTCTGAACTAAAAGATTTTTGTAAAACTGAAAAATAAGCATGAAAAGAACCATACATGAACAGTTTGCACGTTTGCAAGTCACTGACTGAAATGTTACTTGAGTTAAAGTCTTAAAGTATCTGAAACGTCTTGTACTTAAGTATGGAAATTGCTGTAAAAATGGATGTACTCAAGTAATGTAATAAAAAGTATAAGTAAAAAGTAAAACAAGGCAAATGCAGTTTGAATGACATTTTTTATATTTTGGTAAACTTGTCAAATACACTTAAAATAATGTGCAGGCAAAATTAAACCTGCTAATAGATATACCTGCAGGCATCATTTAGTTAAGAAAATGAGGTGCTTTACCTAT
>CAEFZX010024059.1:0-20849 GCA_903066825.1 Alfaro cultratus | reverse complement strand
CACACACACACACACACACACACACACACACACACACACACACACACACACACACACACACACACACACACACACACCTACAGCTTATTGATTCTGAGTGCAAATAACGACTATATGAGCTGGAGAGCTGCTGTTGTTGACCATTGCCAAAGCCTGCTGGGTCAAAGTCATCTGGGCTGTTATCATCTCGAGATCCTGTATTGAATTTAAACAAGATCGGCACAGCTGTAGTAACACACTCCTTCACCTCTGAAGGACACCCAGAGAAGGGGGTTCTTTCATTTTCAGGGGGAAACAACCCATCAGCTCGCTCCTTCTGTGCTGCTCTCTTCCTTTTATCTTTCAGTCAACTATTGTAACGTCAGCCACTGGTTTCTGTAGCATTCACAGGTCTCCAATCACTTCACAATGCACAATAAGACTCATCCGGATATGAATTCAGAAGATGTTTCTTTCGGAAAGGTGGTCACCAGGAGTCAAACTGACTCATGGATTTTGTGTTGTCTGAGAAGACAATGAGATTAAAGCTTTAATGGGGATTTACTGTCAGTAGCATGTGGGAGGAGGTTAGTGTTTTATGGGAAATTACTTCAAACCATCTTTAGAGGAAATAACACTTAGTGTTTCAAGTCACTGAGGAACACTTCAGTGGAGATTCCCATCTTACAACAGCCTTTGAGTGAAGCATTAACAAATTATCCCTGACCTTAACTGTAAGATGATAGCCCACTGGCTCTGACTGGCTGTTGCAGACTGATGTCAAATACTGGGACACAGCATTTGAGCTGCGTGGCCCCTATGCTAGCCAAAGCTTCAAAGTCCAATCAGAAACTCCACAGTGGCTTCTTTAACCTCGTTACAGTGTCTCACATTCATTCAAGAGAAAATCCTCTAACAGCCACATGTTGAAACCCCCAGGTTGCTCAGCCAACATAAAAGACCAAAGGAAGTGTCAGCAACACAGACAGGTGTTTTTTTTCCTCTTTAGTCACACTACAGGAGCCTATGACACATAGAATATAACAGACTTTAAAAAGAACCCTCCCCATTATTAAAGGACTTTTGACCAGCAGCGCAGAACACATCAGAAATCAATCAGCTGAGCTTCCAGTAAAATATATAATGCAGCAACGTCCATGTTCAAGCTAAACACTTCCAGACACTGGACTGCAGTTCTTTTCCCACTCATGTCAGAGTCCTGACAATCATCTGAGTTGATTTTTATAAAGAGTTTCTTCTTCTTTGCTGATAAAGTCATCATAGTTGAATTTTTGAGATTTTCTCCCTAATTATGTCCAGATAGGATCAAATCAAGACACATGCAGATTTCCTCCACTAGTCGTGGTCTTTGGTGACAAATGATTTCTTTAATACCGGAGATGTGAATTTACGCATTTTTGAAAAAGAAAAAATGTTCATTCATTTCATTTTGGGAAACCTGGATATTTTCAAACCTTGGCTTGCTTTGTCAAAGTGTTCTTGTGTTTTATATGGAGTAATATGAGAACAAATATGAGAACAAAACAGTGCTATCACTATGATGGCTGAAATCATAAAATCTCATTACAATGAATGAAGGTAATAAAGTAAAAAAATGCAACAAAAATAAAGAGGGGTATGTCCTTTTGTAATAATGTAACTATGAATATCTTTGCACCTTATGATGTAAAGAATGGGAACAGAAAAAGAGAATTGTCACAGACACTTGAATTCAGTGAAAATCTTTGTTTCTTTTCCTCTATTTTTTATTCCGTCTCAGTAAGTCAAAGTCTTTTTTTTCAGTTGTCTATTCAGCTACCTCTCCCACAGATGGTGTCTACCGTTTCCCATGTGGTCATGGAGTTAACTGTATTCCCCTAACAAGCTCTACATTTCTATTTGCATCCTAATTTGAAGTCCACATCTTCTTTAATGTAAAACTCAGTAGCATGCATGCCTCGCCATGTCTCACTGCTTTCCCACTTCTAATTTACGGTTGCATGACTGTAATTCTTTCGTCCCTTTGATAACTTATATAAACACTGTAATTTGGTTTTCCAGCAATGCTATATAACATGACTTAAGGGGACTATGAATTACTAACAAGCGCTTAGCCAGCTGACCTGAAATCATGACACAAACATGGAAAAATATTGACTGGAAAGTCTATTAGTTGTGGCACCCACACAAATTAAACAGCTCATGCTCAGAAGATCTAAAGCATAAAAATACTATAATACACAAATTACTTTTATCCAAGACCACGGCTCTGTGAGGTGCAGAATACGGGGAAAAGAATATAAGAAAAACATCCAGGAAAAACTCCTTTGTCGAGTCCAGCAGAGTTTCATTAGGTCCTCCTTCCTCTCATTTGGAAAGTTTCCCAGAGGGGTCTAAGTGGAGTTTCCTCCTTCTATTGGAATGGCCTCAGAGAGTCAGAGGGTACAGAGGGGACCAATGATAGAAAAAGAGCCCCAACCGTGAGAACCCCCTCTCAGGACGTCCACAGTTAAGGCATGGAGCCATCCAGACGGATGCTGGTCATAATTAACTACATGAAAGAGCAGCTGGACTGCATCAGCAGCCTTGCACTTCTGCAACAAGCTGGTAAGTTGCAACATAGAGCATAATACAGGCAACCTGAATTATTGTATATGAGGAAATAAAGGTCACTTTATAACTTCTGCTGTCCAGTCATTGTTCTGCTTGATAGACACAGCGTCTACCACATATGTGGTGAAAGTCATAATTAAAAGTTAAAATAGATAACTTTAACACAGAGATGGTGTGTGAACTGAGAGACAGACATAGCAGCTGAATGACTGTAGCCTTCACAGGTTTCTACTGGCATGAGATTAGCTTTTCTACCACAGGGGGGCAGACAACTGTTGAACTTCGACATGTACCATATGTGCTTACCATTTAAGGGTCCATTTTTATACTTATTATTATTTACAAAAGCCATAAAGAAAAAAAAATAAAACTACAGTTTTATTATTAGAAATCTCCTTCAGCTCCTTGTAGCTGCACAAAAAAGGGGAACATAAACAAGTGACAAACCTATCTAGTCTTAATCTTACTTTTTCAGATACAAACAACCTGAAGGTTGTATAGTTTGTAATCAGTTGGCCTATATAAGCCTCTTAGGTACATATGTGTGGTATTCTGACATGTGTGAAATGCTGAGGAACTAAGCACTGTACCTTTCAAAGTTAATGTGTGACTTTTTGTTCCTGTTACAATGCAGCAGAGGCATTTCTGAAAAATGCACTTAGTAAATGATTAGCTGTGCACATGTGGCAGCTGTCAGGACAAACAGCTCTTCACGTAGACCACAGTATCAGTCTGCAACAGGATTTTCCAGAGAATCTTTATGGATATGACCTTTTAAGAAATTGAGTGGAGAAACTCAGCTTGGTCCTGATTGTTAAATTATGTTAAATGGCTGTAATCTGCACACCAACCAATCAAATGCTCTGCTTCTAATTTTACTCTAGCTCTTTTGCACAGATAATTTTGCAGAGTTTTGTTAGTGTTGGCTTAACCCTAAATCTGAATCTTTTCAACTTTTTATCCTGTTAAGAATGGTTGAGTTTGAAAATGTTGCAGTAAAAAAAGGGAAATGTTGATTACATCAGCATGTTATGAAACCATATGTGTGTTTGAGACTGCATTTTGGAGAAGTAGAATCTGACAGCTACCTTCAATTGAACTCTTCTACTTCATTTCAATTTAGCATAAAAGGCAAATATGTCTAAGTCAAAGCATAACATTTCTCATGACTACATTAAAAATTTTACTAATTAGATTAAAAGAACAAATAAAAATGTTCTTTCAGAAAGAAAAAATACACCCCAATTAATAGCTGATCGGAAGTAGGTCAGCTGTTAATGAGCAAAGCAACATACTCATTTTTATATACATTTATCTTCAAACTTCGGTTTGAACGAAGGGGCAGATAACTGTGTCTCACACTTAGCTGATGATTTTCATGCTGCAGTGAAGCGTTGATGAATAAAGCAGTTTAGATAAGAGAGGGATTCTGAGAGTGAGAGGACAGAGTGTTTCTATTCTTTACTTTGAAGAGCCCTTTGACTGTTACAATCCCTCTCCAAAAGAGAGAACAATGCAAACTAGTTCTCTGATGGATTTTCAAACAACTGCCATAGTCAAAAGATGAAAAGCACAAATTCTTGTCTAAATAGGAAGGAGGCCTGCTATATTCCCTATTCTATGAATTTCCAGAGCGAGCACATTATCCTGTTCAGACACTTCTATAAATAGGTTTTCCTTGGCAATTGAGAGTTTGAAACAATTGTGGAGGAAGAATTCAAATTATTTGTTCACACTACAGTCACTGGTGAACAATAGTTCAATAGTTTAGGCTGCTGTATTGCAAACTTCTGCCCAGGTCCCTCTTGAAAATGAGATCCAGATCTCAACGGGGTTTTCCTGGTTAAATAAAGGAAATATATAGTGACTTCTACTAATCCATTTGTTGTTTGGTTTTTATTTGTATTTCCCACCAAAGGATCAATTTCTATCACCTAAATATACAATAACTGATCCAGACACACAGGATGTATGGTGACTGGCTGAACAAATGAACATATAACAAGTTTCTGGGTCAATTTACCCCGACCCAATTTATAGCCCTAATACAAACCCTGGTGTTGCCATTTTGTTCCTTTTTACCCTTTTTAACCATAGAAATACAAATTATTTATCTTAGCCTTATAATTTAAGTATTTTAAAATAATTCAGAAATCAGAAATACATACAATCCCACATATTCTAACATATTCTAATTTGTTTTTTCAATGTTCTCAAGATTTTATATCGCACCCTATTTCCATTGACTGTAGTTGTGATTCCAATATGAGAAAATTAAGTCTCAAATGGGAAAAAATATGACTCCTGTTTAAATAAAAAAAAAGTCTAAACAACTTCCTGCAGGTACATATCCAAGTAACTCAAGTAACATAACCCCATTTTCTTAAAGAAGTCTATTGGTAGATTATAAAAAATTGTTTTCAAAGTGGGAATAAAACCTCCCCGATAGAAACAGATGGATGTTGTGAAACATTTTGTGTCACACAGATCTTTTTCTCTATCTGAAAAAGTCAGGCATGCAACAACTAAAAGTGAAAAGCTATGAAAAGGCAAAGGGAGGAAGAGACTGTCACCCCTTTAAAAAGCAAAAACAAACATTGTTGGAAAACCCCCCAGAAATGAGTGGTAGCTTGAAGAAAAACACCACACAACAGTAGACCAACTAACACAAATGACCTTTACATCCAAATAGCTATTTAGGGAACACAGAAGCTGTGTTTCCATTACAATTGTGCACAAAACTCAATATTCTGCTAATGTTGAAACAACACAATTTTGCCATGACGGTATTTGCATTAAATAAGAAACACAATCAAAATCACACAGGAATAAATTTGTTCTCATCATAAGTCATTAGAAAATATGCTGCCCAATGATCCTCCAACTACTTCCTGTCATATAAATCTATCCTAAAAAATCCACTTCATCAAGAAGCAAACCTTTTTATCAAAAAACCTGTATTTTGTTTTAGAAATGTTAAATTGTGCAATTATATAGTCAATGGAAACGCCTTTCCCTCATGATTGCATGGTATACGGCATAGTATGTGTTTCCAAAAAGCAGGGAGAGTCACTGTCATAAACAAGAAGTGGCACACAATCACTCTTGATTATGAAGATCAATTGTAAATGGTTACATCTCATGGGCCATACTTTTCCAGCCATAGTAGCATACTGCAATAGATTTTTACGGTTCTGGATTGCATACAAAAGCTTAAAATGTCTTAAAGGTATTGCAATAGTCAAATAACTTCTTGTTTGAGACACAACAGCATCACAAAGAGAAGCACCAAACACAGTCTGAAGTCGAGCTTTTAGTCACGCTGTAGTTTTCAGCTGCTTCGAGTTTCCACCAACATACTGATGAAGTTTCCAGAGTTTTTTTTTCTTGGCAAAGCTGGAACACTGTGAAACACACATAACGGTCTGTGAATCATTCAACTGCTAAGTTTCCATTATGGCCCAGCATATTTTATAAGAAAACAACTTGCCTGACATAATTAATTTAGTGAGTTACTGCAGTTATTTTTGGTATTTATCCCTGTCTCCAAGGACAACGCATGCTCTGTGGATCCGAATGGGTGAATATTTACGCAGCATGAAAACAATATACAAAAAGATGCAGAAATACTGCTAACCTTGGGATGAGCTGAAAAGAAAGGAGTTGAAGCGGACAAAGGAGAAACTATGCAGTAGGTTCTCCCAAGTATTAACATATGGAATGCTCCTCAGAAATATGAAGAATATTTTCAGGAAAGACACACATTCCTCTGGAGTGAAGGCAGATATCTTTACTTGAAAACAATCCAACAATGCCTGTGTTTCTGTCTCAGCTTTCTTATCTATCTGCTACTCAAGGCGCTTAGATACTGTACAGAGTAAATATGACTAAGATGAAGAGGCATCCCTAGAATTTAGGATGACAGTATGTCAGTAATTCCACCCATCCCCATGGTGCCCATTCACTTATGGCCTGCAGTGTCAACAGACCAATAGAGCAGGAATGTCAATGAAGCAGGAATGCAAGAGTCAAGACAATGACACAACCACAATTCTATTAATCATCCAAAATTATAATACATATCACAATTTTCAGAAAACAAGCAACATATTGGACTTTACCTTACATTTACAATAAGACAACAATGAATACTAAAAAAGTAGGTAAAATAAAATGATGGAACATTAAAATATAAAATGTGTTTGTCTTTAATAGTGTAATAAATTTTCACGGTATGATCACTTTGAGTAAAAAATACCATGGCAATATTTACACCACTGTTTTAAATACAACAATTTTTAATAGTGGAGCCAAAACAAGCAGAACATTTAACCTTGCATAGTAGATATAGAGCTGATACAGAAACTGAAATCTGGAAAGCTCCTCTGCCTTGGCAACTTCAGAACAACCCCATAAAGAGTTTGTTCATGGGAAGCAACTATTTGTATGAGGCAATAATCAGCCCTGGTGCCAGTATGCTTTAAATTACCCAGCTGGTTGCATAGACCATCTGCATTCATAATGGCACTCCTTCATCTGCAATATTAGCAAATACAAGGCTGTGAATACCTTGTTTGGCAACTCAGAGGTGCAAATGCTAGTGGGTTAACTTCAACAACCCAATGTTGTCTTGGTCTTTTCAGAAAACATACTGAGACACCAAACATTTCTCTATAGTCTGTTTTTGAAACAGGTAGTAAGCAGTGCTCCTTTGGTTTCCATGCCATCGCTTGCGATGTTTCTCTCAATTGGAATCAAATTCAAACAACCAGATGTGCTTTCAAAAGGACTAAAAGATGCAAGAACGACACAATATATTTTAACAATTTTAAAACTGCACCTTATCTTAATACCAGTGACTTGCTCATAATTACAAATTACATTTGAAGTGTTTATGTACTTTCTGTCAAGTGTGGAGATATCCAAAAATATATAATTAATTAAGGAATAAGGACAAAAATGAATTCTTACTAACCAAAAAGTGACTTTTGACATTAAAAAATGGCTGTCAAAAAAAAAAAAAAAATCTATTTTGAAAGAAGAATCCAAAGGTTTACAAGTTTTTTTCTCCATGTCAAAGAGGAGCCTAATTGCTAACATCTGTAACACACGGCAAATTACATGACTCCACATGCAAGCAAACATCAGATTATGTCAACTTCTGTACACACAGCTCAAGGGCATCTTCAGAAATCTGTGCAACAAAAAAATCTTTGTCTCATAAACATCACTAGGATCAAAAGAGCATAGTTTGACTTATGTCCTCTGTGGTGACAAACAAAATCTTACCCACACAATCTGTTGTTTTATCTCACTCGTTAGAGCATTTGGTAAGGGAGCTATGTCTCTGAAGTTTTGTGTCTATAGCCACCCCTCTCATCCAGCATCAGGGTTTTTACACCTGCAGGGAGAACCAAGGCTTCACATGGTTTGTCCTCCTCACTGTTAAGGCATGCTACACCTCCTCTTGATTTCAAGGAGTTTTTATTTAGCTGAAGTTTAAAGTCAAGGCAATATTTTAGAGTTTTGGGGAAAGCTAAATGAGAAGTCAAACTCTACTGCAATGAAAGAAAACACTCCCAGCTCTAAACAGCAGTGCACAAAAAAGCCGAAAGGTTGTAAAACCGTCAAGAAAGATATTCATTGATATCTCTTGTTTACACTCTGGGCGCAGTGTTCCTTGGATGGCTAATTCTAAGGCTTATCACACATTACTATTTGTTATAGTCTGCCGATGCTATTCATTTGTCAAGGCTTCACCCTTGACTACCAATTGGCCAAAGGTTATAACCGACTTTTATTGTAACACAAATAAATGTATGCGTTAAAGGAGTGTGTTTCACCTTAAAGTATTATTCTGTTCAATTTTTATTACAAGCACATTGTGATCTATTTACCTTGAGCTTTGACTACTTAGTGAAGCTGTCAAAGGGGAACTAATTTGAGTTGAAAACAAAACTGAGACCGAAAGAAACAGCTTCAAGTCTAAACAGTGAAGCAATGGTGTGAGCTGTCACTTATTTCCAGAGACATCTCCTACCTCCAGCAATCCTCTTCACTAGTTGGTGTCTGGCAATGATCCTGCCCAGCCTGTAGCCAGAGCGCCTGTGGCAATGATCCATTCTAAGGTAGATATCCTGAGTTTCAGGAGTCATGCTGCTCAGGCAGTCACTGCCTGTGGACTCTGGGAGCTCTCGAAACATGGCTGTATTCTACCCCAAACAAGCCCCTGACCAGTGCCTGAAGCACACTCACCCACACACAACAGAAAACTTCACATACATGCGCAAAAAAGCCTGAAGAGACCTGAGAGGGATGGCTCAGTGGAGCCCAGAGAGGAGGAGAGTCAGCCTTTTGCAGGTCACGTGACCATGGTGAAGCCAATCACAAGGAAGCAGGAAAAAGTACGGCCCACCTTTCTGAGCTGAATCCAGTGCCTGTATGAAGGCTCGACAGCCTTCCCCGCTCTGGAGGGAAATATAAATACCACTGGAATGCCTATGAACTGAGTAAGGGAGAAATAGTGGATGATGTAGGGTGTAGGAGGGCTTTACAAAAATAGAGGCTCTTGGATTTACCCTGTGCTAGAACAACTTCTGTGCTTTTTCAGGTGATGCCGGTGCCAAATTTACTGGGTGCGAGTGAGACTTTGGAGAAAACTGTAAAAAAAAAAAAAAAAAAGAGGAGGAGGAGGAGAGAAATCCTTCTCTTGGTATGGGAAATGCTAATTTCTACCCCCCACCAAACTATTTCCACTGACATTGGCAGGAAGTTCCCACAGTAGGTCACCTCGAAGTGTCAACCACTGAGGCTAAAAAAGATTTAGCCTGAATACACACGTGACTTTGATCTTCACTGATGAAAACCATTTCATTCACCAAATATTTCACTCTCATTCTTCACTGCATGCCTAATATTATGCAATAATGACTGAAAACTCGTGACATGCCGAGGCAGTTTTTTCCAATTTTGTTATGAGAAAAATAAGAAAATTAAAGTCAATTAAATAAATAAAAATTAAGCTATAAAAATAGAATGCTTTATACACCTGATGCATGTTCATATGTAATTTCCAAATATGCAGGAATGAAAACCTGTTAAATGTCAAGAAAATGCTCTGAATACAAGGTCAGCAAATAGACAGTTTATGCAATCTTCCATTATGTTAATTTATACTCCAGTCTGGACTTTATAGCGAGAAGCAAAGCCTATAAGTTCTCAGACACCGACATGATTATTACTATTAATTTTCAAGAAAATACCCATAAAAACTGATATGAAATGTTTAAATGAATGGGGTATAGAATATTGTTTTATAGGTTTGAAACAGAAGTCAGAAAAGACAACTTTAGGGGAATGTTTCGTAAATTAAGCTACACAATGCAGTTTGTTTCATTTAACTTGATCTCAAACTCTCAATCTGCTTAGTTTACAAATTGTGTAGGATTAGTCAACTAACCTTGTCTTTAATACTAGAAGAACAATGTAAAATACTTATAAAAGATATTTACAGCACAATTTAGGGCTGGCCGATATTGGTGAAAAACTTATCACTATTTAAGAACTTCATATCAGTCAATATCAATACTTATTGATTAGGTTTTTTTATTTTGTATATGTAAACAATGCCAAACTAGTGATGTTTCCTCATTTATCCACAATTTATTTTTCAGCTGTTGAACATGTTGAAAATGAAACTGCTCCCACATACTTAGGCATACTGTGTACACATTCTGTGGACTGCAAATTGTCTGCAGACAGTTGAGATTCCATAGTAATGCGCACCGATTGCCTACATTTATCATCTATTGTGATAGATATCATTATTGTTTTATTGTCCAGCCAGCACTATAGATTATAACTTTGAATTAAGCATGTACTCTTATTTAAATGTATAACTTCCTTAGCCTTGCCTGAAACAACAACCTTCCCACATTTATACATCCAAAGGTCTGATCTTCTTATGACTATTTGAGACTTAGCATACAAGTCTGCCAGTTTAGCACAAGCACGGTGCCATACATGTGAAAAGAGGACAAACGGGCAAGCCACCAAGTTAAACACAGCCTGTCTGTTCCTCTGCCTGGCTGGCAAAATCCACCCCAGCTTAGCCTCACAAAGACCACAATTGAGAAGCATACTTCAGCGTCGGCTGCACATTTTCATAAACTTCTCCTGGGTTTAATGGCTCTCTTCACACCCTGGAGAGGAGTTGTATTAATAGGAGGCTGCTACACCTAAAAGAAGTCACTGATGGTGTGAGTCTGTTCTGATGATTTCATCGACTGGTGACTCATGTTTTACTCACAAGTACCTGTATTCATTCACCTAGTAAAAGGACCATTTAACCAATCAGATCTAAAAATAAGAGGCAGTGTATGAGTGACAGCGTAAATGCCACTAATCAGTCTTCGTTTTGGACTTCCTTTCTTGTCTAGACAATAAAATTTACCATGTATTGTATTATGGAATCATAATGAATGAGATCAATGGTGACATCGTCTCTGTCTGCATTCAGATAGCTCAGTTAGGATTGTGAAAGAGCTAAAAATTCTCCGCTGTGCTCAGAGATGCCATTGTGTTTAACTCTGGACTGCATGCCATGCAGAAACGGCTGTGGTCTGTCCTCAGAGGGAGTGCTGCGACTCGGGCCCATATCAAACATGTTGCAGCATGCCTCTGTCTGGGTCTCAGAGCTAAATTGCAATACAGCTTGGCAGGAGACATCTAGGCTCGCATCACAGACAAACAAATACACATCAAGGTGTAGTGACAGACTGGCAGGCCTGACAGGGATGATTTGATTGTTGATCTTAATGAAAAAAGCAAAAAAACAAAAAAAAAAAAAAAAAATCATCTTCATGATAAGGTCCATATGATAACTTGCACTGAGTGAATGCACAACTGCAGTTGTTTAATACAAGTCCAGCCTTTGGAAACTTCTAGTTTGAGCTGCTCAGCTTCAGCCAGGTGTGATTACAGAGAGGGAAAATTATGTGCATCCCGAGGCCCTTATGGGCCTTGGGATGCACATCTGGTCTCCATTTGCATGACTTCAGTATGCCTGATGAAGACCAAGCGGGTTTTTATAATTCATGCCACTTTCCCACATGAACTGTGGTGCTGGTGTGGTCAGTTCACTGCATCTAGTGGTAAAACTACGCAACTACAGAACCATGTAGCATCACTCCCAGAATTAGCCTCTAAATAAGTTGTTTCATTCATGTCACTTAAAATTTATTCTTTAAGATGTTATATTTAGAATGAACATTGAGTTTTTTGTGATTTTATTTGATTCACTGCACCCTATGCTGAACTGATAAAGGACACTAAATTCATCACTTTGTATCTACAGTAGATCCTAATGCATGCAGCTTTAAGATCAGAAAAGTCAAACTAAGTGATACTTGGAGATGTGTTTTGAAATTTCCTGACCAACACAGATTTCAGGTTGTTTGGCAGTTTTCTCCACATCAGGAGAAAACTGCCAAATTCTGATCTCTGGCCTTTGGCTGGTAGACCGGTAAATCTATTTGATTTCAAACTGGTTCTACTGGTATGTTGGTGCCAAATACACTTCTGTTGTATTTTTCTAAGTTTTTAAATAATTATGTGGTCATATCTGAGCTTTTTGGATTTTTTTTATATCTCTATTTTTTAAATAAAACAACGTGTTTGGAAATAAAATGAGTTCATATGGGTGATGTTGGGTAGGTTGAAGGGTATAGATAGAGAGTAGTGTTACTAAGTAATGCTTTGCAACCTTGTCCTCCTGATAAATAGCTGTTTGGACAAGAAAAATATCAATTGTCTGGTTCATTAGAAACACATTTCTCGGAAACAGTCTGGGTTGGTTTATTTGCAGTCAGGCATTTTTAAAAATAAACAAAGCAACTGAAGGTTAATAAGATCAGAAAGACACTGTTTACTGTTACAATGTACCCAAATGTATTAAAATGTATTAATACATTTGTACAAATGTATAAAATATTTTGAACTTCATGGCAAGCCGTAAGAATTTAAACATAGAAAATTATTAACTGCATAAGATCAGTCTTATTAACAGATAAAACTGTTATTAGTGTTAAATTTGTTTTATGAACATAAAGACAACTTTGCACCGCATATATTCTTGCCAGATTCATGTTAATTTTAAATTAGTGTAGGCTTGCTTTTGATTTCATAATTTAAAATGGCTCATCAACGCCCCCTTGCGGCCACAATAAATTCATTATTCTTTGTATTGGTGAAATTGAGGTAACAAAGCAGCACAATGGAAACGGCTTTTATTTCTAAACATAATATTAGTTAGTAATAATTTGCTTCTAGAATTAAAAAAAATAAAAATAAAAAACAAAAAAATCAACTCAATATATTCCCACATCCCCCAAAGCATAGAAAATGCTATGTTAAATTAAATAGTAGAACGTTAAGGATATTGTGTTATTGTTGCCTACATAATGAGTTTATGTTGGTACTTTAGTAATCACAGGTCAGACCTCAGGAATAACAGGGGAATAGAAAATTATAGTCAAACTTTTAGCAGATGTAAGAAATTGTTTTCTTCACGCTTCTGACTGTAAAATTATAACATGTTGTTAAAGCAAGGATCATTCACTAAATAAATCGGTTCTACCTGGATTAAATTAATTGGCCCGTGCATTTATCCAACTGTGGTGAATGAAGCGCTTAACTCCACTTATGTGCGTCTGGTGCAGGGTGCACCTAAAGCGGGTTACTGACCTGCCAGTCTCCGCTCCCTGACATTCTTCCAGAGTAAATCCCAGGCTTTGGACGTGGAGCTCCGCAGCTGCTCGCTGAAAGACCGCCGGAGCTTCAGCCTCGCTGAATATCTTTTAGAAGTCATCTCAAAACCTGAACTCCGGCATAATAAAATCCGTTTGTTACCTCACGCAGCTTAAAAAAGTTTTCAAAAAATAAAAAATGAAAAATAAGAAAGAAAGAAAAATCACGCCGTCCCGGCTTTGATTTCCTTTTTACTGCATCATCAACGCTGGTAAATAGTTCCTGAACATGTTCGAGGAAGAAAAAAAAAAAGAAAAATATATTCCTCAAACTTAAGCGGAGATCAATTAAACTAATAATAGTGAGAAAGTGACAGTAAAGCACAGAGACAGGCTTTCATACTGCCCCCAGATGTGCGTGTGTGTTCCTAGGTTTATTGTGTGTGCATAGTGATTTACGCACAGTCAACCGTGATGCATTCACGTACCGAAAGAATCATAGGGATTCCCATTATGTTATGATTGGTCTTAGTATTGTTATATTATGCAAGGAACAGCAGATAATCTCACAACACTTGAAGTGTATGTTGAAGAAAAGCTTAGACCAAAGATTCTCTTAAGTTTTCAGATAAGAAGGTCTCTCAAATCTGTGAATGTCAGGTTTTTCAAGTGTATTGAAATTGCTTAAACAGAGATATAAGAAGGATTGGACTTTCTTATGTTGGGTCAAAAACAGAGAATTTTCTCTCTTTTTTTAATCTATTGCATTTTTTGATTGATCAAAGGACACGGTATTTATTTTAGTTTTTACTCGGATATAAAAATTACCGATTTCAATTTGAGAAAATCAACAAAAAACAAAACTTTCCCTTCAAATCAGAGTTAAGTCATTTGAAAGACAATAGTTTCTCCCCAACCCACACTTGAAAATCTAAATTACATTAAAATGTTCTGATTGCATTAAAAAATAAACAAAATGTGTACTTAAATGTCTGTTGATTTGACCTACTTCTTAAACCAGTAGTTTTTGAACTCTGAGGTGAAGCAGAGTTACAATGGATCTGAAGTCATCGGTTCCTAGGGAACAGTCATCCACCTGATCATTATTCATCCAGCTAACGTTCCAGACGAGAGGCGGGGTTCACCCCGACAGGTCGCCAGTCTGTCGCAGGGCAACACAGAGACAAACAGGACAAACAACCATGCACACACACTCACACCTAGGGAGAATTTAGAAAGACCACTTAACCTGACAGTCATGTTTTTCGACTGTGGGAGGAAGCTGGAGTACCCGGAGCGAACCCACGCATGCATAGGGAGAACATGCAAACTCTGTGCAGAAAGACCCCGGGCCGGGAATCGAACAGTGACAATTGTGCTGCCGACTACGCCGCTGTGCAGCCCTATCACTATTCATTTGTTAAAATTTACTTTGCAAGTACTGCTCAAATTAATAAATACACTTCAAGTATCACTACTTATACTTGTACAACATCAGCTTCTTTTATTTTCAAAGTTTAGACTTTGAAAAGTCTAAACTTCTGATTTAAAAAAGAGCCAAGTTGTACCTGAAGTACTTCAAGGCTTCACAGTCGCAAACCATTTGACACCACACTGGAATAAACACACACAAATGTTTGACTGTCTTGAAACAACTTTCAGTACATCAATTACTTCCTATGTCTTTAATCGATCACACTTTTACAAATGTATAATTTGGCAAATTTCCTCATCATTCATACATAAAACTCTGGGACTCAATTGTCCTATTTTCAGGCTCCTGGTGTAGTGAACCCTTAAAATATTTTTTCTTTCTACTCTGAAATGTTCCATGCTGCCATGTGTGATTATATACTATACATTTTCAAGATTTTAACCTAACTTTATTTTAGGATTATGTTGCTTTAAATATTGATTAGAGTTCAGTGAGTCTTCTCCGGATAAGTTAGCACAAATCAGTTCTTTAACAGTGGCACGGATTCAGTTTCAGGACCATTTACTTTTGTTATTACAAAAGCTTGCACCAGAAATCCTGAAACAAAAGAAGGCCTTTGCTCATGCCTGAAGAATAAAAATTTTTTTCTCTCTAAAAGCCTACAGCTATGGCTGCCTGCAGGACAACTGCACCAATAATCGTTTTACCAGAATTATTTTAGGAATTTTTTTTCTATTATTGTATGCCCACGCAGGCCGTTCATGACCTGAGACAAGTCATATGATATCAGCTGAAACCATTATGTGGGCACCAACTAGTATTACTGTTATAATAGGCAAAAACCTATTAAAAACACATGGAGTGAGTGGGTGAAGATTGACAGCTTCTCAGATGAATAAGATATGGCCAGTTTTTAGTGTCAGTATGATGACCTGGTGTCATTTCAAGAAGAAAAAAAGACAAATGTTTGCCTCTGAGAAGGACAAATGATTAAAAGCAGAAAATAAATACAACATACTGAGAAATACATCACCACTTTGTTTTGAGAGCAAATACAGGGGTCTGTTCATGGGTTGTTTGTGAAAAGAAGAATGTCTGAGCTGATAAAAATGAGATATTGCATAGATAATGAATCATATAACAGGTCCAATTTTATTATATCTGATCTGAGAAGTGTTGTACAATGGTGAATGAAATTTGTCCCAAAATGACTGAGTTACGCACTTAGGTTTTCATGGAAAAGTTTTTCTAAGGCAGTGGTGTCCAAAGTCACTAACCAAGAACCAGTTGTCTTGCATGTATTAGTTCTGATACACCTAAATCAAACAATGGTTAATTGCCAGCTCTTTGAAGAACTCCATGAGGTGGCAATTTAACAATTTGATCCAACTGTGTTGGAGCAGGGAAATATCTGAAAATTGAACCCATCAAGCACTGGAGTTAGAGACCCCTGCTTTGGGCTGCTCAAAAAGAGAATCGGATGAATTTGTCTGACCTCACATCCAAGGAAAACAAAGTGGACTTTTTCCTGTCTATGGAACAGTATAACAGATCTTTGCCCTGCGTGGGGATCATGGGAGTTACTGTTATCCAGTCAACAGAAGTTTTGTGGATCTGGAGAGAGTTTGTTACCGTGCCACTGAGGTTTTTTGTAGAGTATGTTGCAGGACTATGGGGTGGCAGAAGGGATTCCCAGTCCTTGGCTTGTAGAAGGACTGGGCATCCTTCAACAAGCGAAGGATTGTCAGGTCTTTGCAGACCTGGTTCAGGGACTGGTTCACAGTTGAGTATGATACGGTCAGGATGTAGGTCAGTTCCTGGCCTAATGCCTAATCAGCTCCAAGTCTAAAGTCATGGCTTGAGCATATGATCAGGGCACCTCATGGGTACCTTCTCTTGGAGGTTTTATGGTTATGTTCTGCTGGAAGGATATGTCAAGGCAGACCTATATACCATCTAGGCAAGAAACATATTGGGATCCCCAGGAATCACATCATAGACATCATGTTTTTTGATGTTTTTTTTGGTTCTGCTACCTGATCTTTGACTAGTAGAAGATAATAGATAGCTGGATAATCTTAAAAAATAAGATTAAAGTCCTGTTCATGATCATATTTTTCCCATGAAGCAAACCTTTAAAAATGCTCAATCACAGTAGAATAACTAATCTATTCTCAGAGTGATTCCTGTTTAGCTGGATCCAAATGATTATGTCTCAGATGGTCACAAGATAGCCAGTAGCACGGTAACAATGTGTAAAGACTGGATACCATGAACCAGTAGGATCACGCACACACGCAAACATATGCAGCACAATTACAGCTGAACGGTAAGTCAAGCACCATTTCGGAAAATGGTCACACCAGACAGAAGTCAGAACACTCTATGTCAGCAATAAATTTTCTAACTACAGAATAAAGAAAATGTTTCTCCCTTCTGAGGTCCTTAACTAATCATCACATCAAATATCTATCATCAAGTTAAATTAACGCTGGATATCCTTCGGAATGATATAGTCTGAAAACAGGATAATAAAGTTGGACACAATGTCAGGCTGCAAAGAGAGCCTCAATAAATGCGGGAATGGAAACACAGGCTGACAGGAAAACATCATTTCTGTCAAACCAATGTGCAAAAGTGACAGAAGAAAACACAGCTGTGAGTTTCTGACTTCAGATATGAATCACCAAAGGTCCTGTTAGGCTCCTCCTGTACGCCTAAAAATCTTGCAGAATAAAGATGATCCTTATCAGGCTGAAGATCATATTAACCAAACAATGTCTCAGCCTCTAGAGCAGTCGTTGGCAGTGGAAATAACAGCAGATGCAAGGGAAGGAAACATCAGTTAGCTTGGGAAAGTTTTCTCTCCACTGACTCACCCTTTTGTTTGTTTTGGCCAGTTGGCTTCCAGAAAGAACTCGTTTCCCTGAAAAACTGGACATTCTTTTGATGATTTTTCATCTGCTCTTTCTTGTCTCTACCCCCTCTCACAGCTTTGATTAACACATACAGATGAACTGATATTTACTTGTGAACAACTTATCTACTTTGCAGAGTTTCAAAATGTGTGTTGCCTCCATTCATGTCTGATGACTGATGTGGAATGCTTATCCTGTGGCTGCTGGGGGAAAATCCCAGATGTGAGGAAACCGATTTCTCCTCCATGAATGGGTCATGCTGTTGGCCAGGAGGTCTTACACCAGGCCCCCTTGAAACGTCTGGGAGACTGCACTTCCCAGCCTAATGGAAACAAGGATCGGGGGAGCTGGGAGCCGAGGAGCTCTCTCTTCCACCTCTATCCCAGTCCCTGAGGGCTCATCGTACGCATGTGCTATAAATTTCCTGACCATATATTCCCAAATGGACTTCGTTTTTCCAGAGGAGCCACACATGTGGTATATATCTGGCTTTAGGTTGTGTGGTTGGGAAAGGAGGAGCTGACTTTGGTCCCAATGCATTAAAGTCGCCACTAATTCTGTTTTGTTAGTGGGACGTCAATTATAACGTCATGGTTTCTTCTTTTAGTACAGACTGTACTTTATAGAATCATTCATATTCAAAATGGAGATCAGGTCTGTACAATTCAATTCTTCAAAATTCTGATTATGAAGTGCAAATTTTTTACAAGCGCTGAAATTTCCGATATGACTTCTTTGACAATAAAGTAAATAGAAAAAACAAACAAACAAAAAAAAAAAACATGACAAGGTTGCAAAGGGTTTAAAGTTTGTGGCATTGACGTTTGCATAACTTAGCTTGAAAATACAAAACTGGCATGACAAGCATTTATGTGGCCATTGTTTAATTGAATGATAAAGCATGTAATGCTGTCAGTTCTAAATCTGTTAAGGCTGCATAGCTCACAAAAAATGCATGGGAAAACATTTCAACCACTGTACTACACCTGGTTTCTATTAGAGCAACAAGAATTTAATCACAGAGCTACAATTCCCTCAGCATTTCATTTTTTTTGTTATTCTCACAGATGTAAAATATAATACTATTAATCAAATTCAGCTTTAGTTCTCCTTTTCCACAATGAATTAATTCCTAAGGATGCACAGCGTACATTAAGGTTTATTTAAGCTCCTTAGCAATCAACAATGCATAGAGATGACAAAATAACTGAATAAATAACATAATGACATTCTGAGGGATGACATAAGCCAATATGAATCAAGTCCAAACAGGAAGTTGGTGTTTATGTTTTCTAAGGATTCTTCCCAGGGAGAAAATAAAGTTAAGTGTCTGACCAAGAGCAAAAACAAAACAAAACAACAACAACAACAAAAAAAAACTGCTCGAAATTAAACCTACAGCATGAACTTAAAGTCTTGTATCCACTGGAATTTCCCTTCTATGTTCCACAAATTTGCCTCTAAAGGACTGAAATGAAATGGCAAATGCTATCTTTTGTCTTTCACAAATCATTTATTAATATTTTGAGAGAAAATCGGCTCATAAAGTTGATAAACAATGGATTGTACATTATGCGCTTTATAAAAAAGAAAATAAATAGAAAAGTTAACATTATGAGCAGATTTTGGATGAATACTTTAGGTTCTGTTACTTTCCTTGGATGAGTCTCTTCAGTGTGGTAGAGGTAATCTTTTAGTATTTCTTATTCTGGTAAAGTTAGTCTATTTTATCTATGAAAACTATTGTGTATAAAAAAGGCTGCATAAATTCATTTCATAGATATTTCTACAACCTAACAGATATTTTTCTTCATGATGCAGCCTCAGACAATTTTGTAAGTTGAGAGACAAATACCGAGAGATTTGATGAAGTTCCAAGAGAAGAAATTTGCAGAGTTGTGGGAGATTGATAGCAGACAGTAGTTTACGCCATGCAGCTGCACATGCTGTCATTGGGAACAGCCTGCCAAGACACCAGTGTGCAAGGATGAACACTAGGACTGTTTGTCTTTTTGGTTAGAAAGCAGTGTGACTTCTTACAGAGCGTGACATGACTAAACTTGTAGCCAATAGGTACTATTCTGTAACCTTTTTAAGTCCATGTAATTGACAAATTCTATTTTTCTGTTCTGTTTATCTCTCTGGTGACTGTAGAGTTGTAATAATCCACCCAGTTCCCTATAGGATACTCATTGTTGGGTATACAAGAATAAAAAAAGGAAACATTTTAATATTTTGAAACAAACTGGAGATCCCCAGAGTATTCTGAATAGGAATATTTTGCTGCAGCAGTACCAGATATTTTACTTTTCACAAGCTCACTGTCATCTTTTAGTTTATTATATATTAATAACTGATCTATTAACGGTTCCAAATGGTCAAATATTAATAAGTTTAATTAATCTGAATATAAGTGATGGCTGCAACAATGTCAAGCATCCAGAAGTGAGTTAAGCATTAAAACAGCATGGTATGATATTAGGTAATGCTGTTGCTGGGTATTTGCTGCAATATCTGAGTTGTGGTCATGTGAGCTTGCAGTAGCAAAGCACAATGTTCAAAATACATAACATGCCCACCAATGCCTACTGATGATATTTCTTTCATATGATGCTTTTCATACACACTGTTCATATTTTGTATAATGAGCACATCATGGTTCATAATTTTGGCAAGGACACTTTGACATGAAAAGGTGGAGAGAACCAATGTGATCACTGTATGACAGTCTGTGTTTAATCAGCTAGTGAGCTTACAAGAACCAACTAATCTATTTTATACGCAACCTCATTCCTTCAGCATAAGTCCTGTTTTGAAACTGAGACACAGATAAGCCTAAAGGATACAGGAAGACTGCTCTGATTCTTCTTGCCACCGGGCTTTGATTATTGAGTCAGATTGTTTAATCAGATCTGAAACCAAAAGAAAGCAGCATCGGTACACTGACCCAGGACAGGACGTCTTTAAACAGAGTGCTCTGTTTTTTTTTGTTGTTATCTGAGTGCAGGTGGATGCGCACAGCTATGTAAAGCTCCGGTCGCATAGTCACTTGTGGCCTTGCTTCACTGCAGAAGGACAGACCTTGGTGTGAGCTGTTCCATGCGCTCTGTCAACCTGAGGACAGAGAGGCCTGGGTCTGTTGGAATAGATTTGGATTAG
>CAEFZX010024058.1:0-87209 GCA_903066825.1 Alfaro cultratus | reverse complement strand
ATATATATATATATATATATATATATATATATATATATATATATATATACTCATAATTGCGTCAAATAAATCCAAAAATAGGCCTGAGGATGAAAAGAGTGTGGGGCGAGCGAGCCTTTGATTTCAGTTTGAGGTCCAGTTGTGTTTACATTCCATAAAGTGCTGAGGCCAGACTTGACTCAGAGCTTGTCTGAAGTCGAATCATCACACTGAGTGCAGCAGAACGTCTGATAGAGCTGGATTTTGTATTTTACCGGAGGAAGAAGGTCACACAGAGTGCTTTCCCAAGGGGGTTGGTCAAAATGGTGCCAATGTTCATTCTGCTGCACCACAGCCATGTCAACCTTTAAGGGTAAATGTGTGTGTGCTTGTATTTCTATATACTGCATCAAGAGGACCATTTTCACTACATTTCCCAACAAAGAGAGTGGAAAAGGAGGATTTTTTTTTTGCACTTCTACTGTGCTCTATCAGTTAGATTTAGAGGTCAAATGTGAATTAGATTTTGGTTATGGTTAGGCATAGACTAGTAGTGGTAAGAGTAACAGGAGATGTCTAAATTAGGCACAAATGCCGTTGCTAAAATGAATAGAAGTCAATACAAAGTCCCCGGTTTAAATAGAAGTACAAGGATATGTCTGCGTGTGTGTGAGAGAGAGTGAAAGAGCCTCGAATCCTAAAGCCTTACCCTACCGTCCCATGTTTCCATGCGTGTCCATGTGTGTGTTACATTGCCATGGAAACGCATGGACTGACTGCCTCTGGGTCCGTGGGCTCTCACAGCTGCAGACCACTCACTTTATTCAGACTGCAACTCACCACACTGAGTCATTGTGATTTTTGAGGTGAATAAATAAAATAAATTACATGAGCTTAAATATTTATCAAATGACTAATAACGATTTAGCTCAAAATAATCATTTTCGCAGACATTTATTTAGTGAAAAAACTAAAGATTTATTGATTTACATGACAAATGCCTCTTCAGGTGAAAATAGATTTGATAAAGTTTGGCGCCATTTCTAAGCTGTTTATGAGAAATCTACTGTCTTTGAGTGTCTTCCAGCAACACTCCTCTTATTAAGTTTTTTTATTTCCATACATATTTGTGGATATAATATTTTATCGTCATAGGGTGATCTTAAATGGCATTCCTCATCTGTCTCTTTTTTCTACTTTGTGCAAATGATACTAATTTTTACCCCACTTTAGTTTTGCGAGGGTGTGTCTGCTGCCTGCCGATTTGCTTGTGGCTTACAATCTGTTAGAATTTGATTACTGTGCATGGTTTTGTACCATACGTATCAATATATTGCTAATAATTGATGAAAAGACATGTATGTTGTGCGCAAGAGTGTTTATTTTTCCTTCAGTGTCCTATTAGGGGCTCTGTAGGAACATGCCTATTAAAAAAGAAAATAAAACTCCAGACCATAATTTTAATTTGAAGGGCCCGGTTCTATGATGAGCTCAGTACAATTGACCCGATTGCCCCGCCTGTAGGCTGTTCTTTACGCTACTCCATCCAACAGAGCGGAGTTACAACAAACCTGACCGGAGCATCCCTAGTTAAAAGTGTCAGCAGCTCACTGCATTTAGACTTAAACAGTACATTTCATCCCAAGCACAAACTGTCTAAAATGTTTCATTAAAGGAATTAGTCATATTTTTTCAAGTGGACAAATAAAAAGGAAGGTTGTAAAGTGATGAGTCAGATGTGAACTTGAATGGAGCATTACCTGTTACTGTCTGCTGACCTTAAAGCGGAAAAGAAAAATGTTGTTCATATATCAATTCAATATGTATATATATATATATATAATTGAAGTATATTTTTTTATAAAGCCAGCTATAAATACCTTATTCTATGAGAGGACGAGTGTTCGTTCTCAGAAGGTTATTTCAACTAAACTACAAAAAATCAGAAGTATTTTTCATATGGTTTCCAGTGCAATTATCTTGGTACACTAATGTATGAGAAATGTTTTAGCAAGAGCTTGTTTTAAGAAAATAATTCTTTTCTTTTGATAAAAAATAAAGGAATAAAAATCTTTTCCCATGT
The DNA here is from genome assembly GCA_903066825.1 of Alfaro cultratus. Classification (NCBI taxonomy): domain Eukaryota; kingdom Metazoa; phylum Chordata; class Actinopteri; order Cyprinodontiformes; family Poeciliidae; genus Alfaro; species Alfaro cultratus. The sequence goes on along the minus strand of CAEFZX010024058.1, from coordinate 85,147 downwards.
TATAAGTGAAACAATCTGCCGGTGGAGCTGGTGCCTTTTTGTCAATTTTAGGGATTATTGACTTCAAACAAGCTCCTATATATTTTGTGTTTTTGCAGTGTATGACAGATTTCTGCATTAAGGGTTGACTTTGGAGTTATTGAAAGCATAAAAGAGTTTTTTTTTGGGGGGGGGGTTTCTAACTAAATGCACATCTAAGTCCAACTTCTTGTAATACCATTACCTCTAAGATTCCCTCTAAAAAGATTCAGTCAACCTGGATTGCCGACAAAAACCACTAAGAACTGCTAAAGAACTGAAAAAGATTGCTGTTTAAAAAGTATGATCAGTCTGCAGACACACACTGAGTCTTTCTTTCAGTGTATCCCAGCTGCTATTAAGTTGCACATTCGAGATATACTTCCTTTCCAAGCATGCGATGGCACCTGCTGCAGGTGGATCCCCCGGATATCTGAACACTACATTATTCCGTATCGCTGGGCGCAGTCAAAGAGACCTGTCAGCATGGGGATAAAGTCAGCTTAATCTTAAAGGTATCCCTTTTTCTCTTTAATGCTTACAGTGATAACTGAAGGTTACTCGCTGAATAGAGCTGCCATGATAATTGACATTTAGTGATGAAATGCCTCGCACAATGGAACCTAAAGGGGTAGCTAATTACCGCCTATCCAAGTGTCAATAGCGTCATCTGCTCTCTTCTAAATGTCAGTTTTACATTGAAATGCTTGAAGGCGAGCTTGCCAAGCGCTAATGGCTAGTTACTGGCACCGAGGCGCGTCAGGGCCCCACTCCCAGGTAGGATATGAAAGGCGACTTGTTCCTTCAGAATACCCCTCGCATCTAAAAGCTCTGACAACTTAACTGTTTACCTTTCAAAATTGGATTTCATACCGAGAAGGTGACCTGGCAACTTGGCGTTGGCATTTATGTAATGACTCCGAGATCCGTGGTGACTGTAAATACGTTACTCCCCAATTTGAGATTATGCATTACGTATCTTTCTATCGCTCTGTGGGATGACTTAGCAGAATGGCAGTGGGTTAGGAAGAGACCATGTGGCTTAATCAGCTGCACAGTAGATAATGTGTGAAGCGCTTTAATGGCATGGGCTCCATACAGCCACTCTACCAACAATCATCCTGGCGTGGTTCCACCGCAATCCATTACGCTTAATTCTTATGATCATTCAGAAGCACATTGGAACAGCAGGGGGGATTTTATTTTATTTATTCATTTATTTTAAGATTAAAGTTGTACTTGTTTTGCTGGCGAATGGTGATAAGTCAAGTAGTAAACTGGGGCTCGAACAAACTAGTCGCAGGAAAGATGTATATTTAAAAATGGTTTATCAACAAAAAACGAAAAGAAATGGGGGTACGACTTTGAGACGGAGGAAATAAAATTGATAGCAAACCCTTATAATGGCAGAAAAGCTGTACTTCTTTTTTACAGTGGCAAAATAAGAACTACAGCTTGCAAAAATGTAAGCTAAAAAATGTAATAAGAGTTTTTTCACATTATAATGGGAAACAGAAATAAATGATTTTCAGTCAGAATATGAAAAATGTAGCAGAAGTACATATTGAGTCCCCTACAATTTGATTTCTCTAAAGAGGCAGTATTATGTAAAAAAAAACTTTTTAAAGTTTTGAAGGAGAAATAGTTACTTGATTGTGCTAAGTGTAAGTATTTCCATTCAGATTTAAGGGCACAGAGAACATATTAGACAGGTCATGTACAAAAATTAAGATTAAAGTATTCAATATCACTTGAATGTCTCAAAGGACATAGTCATTTTATAATGCTAAAATCAAAAGATTAAGTTTTTAGAAAGTAAGTCAAGAGAAAGTCAATATTGGAAGAAAGGCTCCCATTTGAATTTTGACGCAATCCAAATAACAGAGCAAGTGTGGAAGAAGTTGTTCTTTCAGATCAGACCAAAGTTATTTGGTCTATAGTCTGCAGTGAACACATCCTCCCTTCCACACTGTGAAGTTTATATTCGACTCTCATTTACTCTGTAAACATGAAGTTTACCATTTCAAAATGTCCGAAACTGCCATTTGAATCATGGGGCACTTTCTTTCAGACTTCAACTATTAAAAAAAACAATATTTTCTCAGAAATAGTTGGGTTTTTAAAGTTTTTCTCTTAAAAACCCAACTATTTTTAAGGGAAATTGTTCCTGGTTTTGCTGTAGATCATCACCTGGTTAAATGATTTCATAAATGCAAAAATACACATTGAGAAACATAACAGCAAAGTGGAACAAAAAAAAAAAATAACATCAAAATTTGGCCATGAACCACTTGTGGTCAAGGCTCAAATCACCAAGTTGTGGGTAACAACAAAACACTGAAAAAGAAATTCAGAAAACTCCACAACCTCACCACTTGTTCATCGACGTAGAAGCTAAATTAGCCTGATAAACATCATCAGGCCCTTTCAAGATTGTGTTCTCAGGGTTAATTGAATGATCCTCTTTGACCCTTTGTGAATTAATTAGAAGATTAATTCAAAAACCTAGCTTGTTCTACAGGCTAGGTTGCGAAGCTAGCTTATGAAACAAGCTAGGAGTGTTTCAACCTTGTTTGCAAGCTAGCAAGCTATCTCTGCTTTACCTGTGCATTCGAACGAAGACAGTCCCTGTGCTCGTGTGTCTGATTGGTTGATTTGACTTTAATGTGACCCGTATGGAACATCGTCACAGCCGAGGTTCTGCTTCTCATTACCAGTTGCTACATGGGGTCAGAACCGCTCTGGTCTCGGAGACGGAAGGTCAGGGCTAATTACAGTGACGCAGCTATGCTAGTTGAGGGAGCGTTAAATGTCAGAGCTCATTATGCCAGAGAGGACACTGAAGGCATGTAAGCAGTCAGCGCATCTTTACCTTGGTCTCTCAGAGGGAGGTTAAGGCACAGTTCAGCCTGCCAAGCATTTGTTTAACCTCATCCGCACAGAATTGAAAAGGTGCATGTAATACTAAGCATTAAGAGAGAAATCAAGGACTGAAAAAGTGTGTTGCGGTGAGACGAGTTTGGGATTTTGGTTTATTTCAGTTCAGTTTATTCATAAAGCTCCAGTGCAAAAGAGATGTCCTCTCAATTCACTTTACCAAAAAAGAAAAGTCTATTCAATTCAATCAAACAATTGGTTGAAATGTTCTGAGGGAAACCAGCAGATTCGGTCGAGTCACTAGTTAAGCTTCCATATCATTTTGGCAATTGGAATAATGAAAGAAAAAAAAATCTTAATGGAACTGCCAATAAAAAAAACAACAAAACTAAACTAAAAACTCTGTTTCGTGTTCAAAAGTTACAGAGCTAGGATGAGGTGGGTTTTCTCCTGTATCAAAATTACGGTAGTGTATTTTGCAAACTGCAGTAAAAACTTTTTTTACACATCACACGAGTCACATGAGCAACAGATACTACAGCAGAAATGACAAAGAAGACAGGAAGTGATAGGAGGACGATGGCACGGCATGCTTTTTAATGACTTGTCACGTGAAAGAACATGTTCGCGTGTGATTTTAATTGCGTTTCGTATTTAATGGAAACACCGCAATTGCAAAAACAAATTTATATACATATATTTTTTTACATTAACAGAAAATAAACAACGTCTTGCACCCATTTGTGATGGAAATGCAGCTATTTCCTTGTGGCATTTGTTCCTCCTGGACGAAAATGTAGCTGGTCAACTGCTTGCAATGTTTTGCTGACTTTGACAATCGTCAAAGTGAGGATGCGTGTAGCGACAGTGGAGAGGAAAACTCCCCTTTAACAGCAGAAACATCCAGCAGAACTCGGCTCGGTGAGCCACTGATACAGGGGTACTCTCTATTGTTAAATGTAAAAAGGTAAATGGCAGCAGAACATCCTTTAGTGGCTTCATCTAAACGAAAACAAAGAAGCTCTGAGTCAATTTCAAAGGCTACGGTTTGAAAGAGACAAGATCAGCCGATACCTTTGTCTAGGAGAGAGACAGGGTCAAACTAAAGGACTTCAACAGTGTATTATCTGTTGAAGAACATTAAGTTGTTGGTCTCAATAGCTAAGCTGATGCTCCCCTACAGGAAGGTATCACAGCTAAACAGCTGTTATTTCTTCATTTAATAATCCTGTTCTTTTACACAAAGGAATTAAGAGCTCTGTTATTTATCTTTGGCATAAACTTGAGAAATGTTTTTTACACAGCAGTTTTTACACATTTATCATACTTCTTTAATGAAGAATGATAGTTATGTTGTTCATGTGTAGTTAAAGAAGATTACCTGCACTCATTAGCAGATCATTAAGTGATGTTTTTAACGATTTAACAGTGAAGGTGAATTATTGTAGATTAATTCCCAACAAACAGACACAATCATCAATAAACTTTTGTTTTTGTAGTATTATTTTGGCACTTTCGACATTAGAAGTAGGCTCTCCGTTGAAAGCTACAGTAGTGTGTGTTGTGCAGCTGTGCTTTGAAAACTCAATTGATGTAAAGATGAGGACTGAAAGAGTCGCTGGGTAAGAACTGACACATGGTGACGACAAAACGTCCCGCGGTGGACGGCTCTACTTCAAGCTTCATTTGTCTCTTATGTATCGTGCCGTCAGTCGATTAAAAAATGTATTCTGATCAAACTTTGTAAGCTTGAAGCACAAAAATGTTTAGGAAAATATTTTGTCTCAAAAGAAACTTCTCAGTTTAAAAGAAGACATTGTGTTCCAAATGTCATTTGGAAATGTTTTGTTGCAATCGGCTACATACTACATTGGTTTTATTCAAACATCCATTGTGCTTTATTTTTATTGTTTAAGGGTTTTTTTGCGCTTAGTCAGGATTACTAATCGTTTTGTAAACAACGTCATCCAAATCAGCAGCTAGCCGATGTAATATAAAAGCTAATAATTCAGAGGTTTGCTCATTTAATTGTATATCTGGAAGACAGACGAGCTGAAAATGTTAATTTTCATCAACTATTTCCGCATTAGAATAATTAAGATTCAAACATTCGTAGTAACAGTCCTTAATAATAATAAAAAAAAATTGCACTGGTGTTCAAATCGTCATAGATTCTGCTTCTTGTGGGCCAGTTCTTTTTGCACTCGTCTGCCGAGAGCCACTGATGATGGCACCGCTCTCAGGACCAAACGAGCGCCTCCTCTACTGTATGAGAAGCAAACATCTGGTCGAAGATGAGGGTTGATAATGCTTTTAAATTTAGGCCTAGAGTACACGACTCGGCATCTGTGCCGTGTGCTAATTGCTGTCATCATCACGACTCTAACAGTCATTTAAAGATACGACAGCTGTAAAACTAGCGTTAGGTGGCATCGGAGTTATACGGAGTGAAAAGTGCAAGGTATGGTTTAGGGCGTCAGATTAATGGTGTCTAAATAATTTCAGATGATATACAGTTGAGTTCCTGTATTTCTGTTCAGGGGAGTTTTACATTGAGCATAAAGGACAGGGTTTTCAGAAAGAGTCATTCCTGAATTTTTTTAATGTGGCGGATCTGTTAAAAGATAAAGATTACTTAGTAACTGACTTGTAGTAGATAATTCTCTTCATATCCTCATTTGGAATAAATCTTAAATCGATTTCTGTTCCCTGCAGGTTGAAGCTAACAACTTGCCTGAGGGGGGCCAAGACCAAAGCATATTTCTATAATTTTGTATAAATTACAAACAGCATTTTCTGAAGCATTAATCTGCCATTTATTTGCATGAAGCAACAATATATGTAGACGTCTACAGTACACTTATCTGTGTGTCCGTTTGTGTATCTCGTTTCCCAGCATTCCCCGGGTTGTACAGTCAGAGTTTTTCAGCTGCGAAGTAACGCGCCTCGCCATAATAAGGCGTGAACCAAGAGGTTCAAAATGTTAGACGTGTACATTTGGTAGTTTAAGAGAGAGAGAAAAAAAGCAGGACGTTCAAAACAGCTCCTACTTCGATCACGATGGGCAAAGATCAAATCCCTGACTCCAGAGTTCACCAGAGATTTAAAGAAGAGCGGCAAAAGCAAACGAGGCGGATTAGCAGTGAATGGCAACAGCTGATGGAGTCATCCAGGACACGTTAGCATGCTTTGACAGTCCTGAGGCCGTCGGCAGCATTTAGAAATTCATCATCATCATATCTCTATTCCAGATACATAATAAAGTCCATAGTAAAAAGAAAATTATATAAACAAAAATAGAAAGTTATGAGAAAAATATAAAAGGGCATGTAATATTGTTAACTGAGTCACAAGTTAATGATGACCCCAGTGGCTCCACAATCTTGAGTTAAATCTGACTGAACACACGTTGGTTGGGTGTAAAAATAAATACCATAAATTATTAAAATAAAAAAAATAAAGAAAAATTCAAGCAATTTCAAAAACCAGCAACCACACATGTCGGGATTAAAAAAATTAAAATAAATAAATGGTGGTTAAAACTGCTTGGAATCCAAACAACATTCTGGTATGAAAACCAACTATGGCCACTTAGATGACAACAATTTACCAGAAACGCATTGTTTCAACTTTGACTGCAACTAGGCAACTTAAATGACATTATCTTGTGAAATCATTCACTTTGGACAGTCAGTGGGAGTGGAAAAACCTGCCGATTGCAGCAGAATTGTCTAAAAATGAATTATGCAATGCATGGATGATAATCTATATGACAATTCTTTTTATCTTCTAATTTTGTCGTCAGAGGTCAGCTAGAAGTTACTACTGAGCAAATTTTTTTGTTTGTTCGTGCATACATTTTTAAAATAATTGTAGTGAACCATATGTTTAATACTGGACTGTTCTTGGAGTTAGAGTCATGTCTTGGGGAATGCCAGAAACGGTACCAAACACGTACAGAGGCTGCGTTTCAAATCTCTGTAGCGATTCTTCGACATTTGGCGTAAGATTCCTCCAGTTCAATGCGCTGAGCCGCAATGTCTGATGTGGGCTGGGTGGAAATAAAATCCTCCTTTGTTCAGCCAAGTCTGTGTCAACGGAGTGCTTTTCCGTCAGCGTTTTCCCATCAGCAGTTTGAAGGTCGCCGGCTCATCACACACGACACTGGAAACGTGTTTCACAGTTTGTCTTTTCTAGGAGAACGAAGGCTAGAGAACCGAGCCTGGATCATAAGTCAACTAATAATAGTTTTCAGTGTTATTCCGTTATCCTGTGCAATAAGCACCAGGTTCCAACTAAATCCAATTCATATTTAAGAAATTATTTTTTTATCCTCCCACCACAGAACTTCTGTATATGAGTTTTTGTTGTCAGCTGACTATAACATACGTTGGAATACGACCTTTGACTGCACTGGCATTCAACTCTTGATCTTTGTACAATCTTACGTTAATAAAAATCACTTTTAATTCATTTTTATCTACAAAATTGATCAGGTTAGGGTTAGAGTTTTAAATAAGCTACATATTGCTATAACATACTTCATGCTAATTTCTGCCTTCCTGTTTATGTATTGAATTTTTACATCAGTACTCAATCCCTCTATGAAGACTTTTTTTTTCTTATAGCTTTGTTCTGCTGTTTAGCTCCACCTCGGTATCACTGTGTGGCAGTGGGTTCCATAAAGCAGTAAATAAATAACAGCTTTTACAATGACTACACCTAATGGAAATCCCCCAAAGTGCTCAGCGTACAACAGGGATCTATTTAGCATGCAAAATGATTGCGGGGTGGGAAAAGAAATATAGTCACATTAAAATCCCAGGGACATTTCATTCTTTGCTGCCTCACCTTGGAAACCTAACAATGCTTGTAAAGTGCGACTTCTTTCTGCCTTCTTTAAGGGTAATGATCTCGCTGCCGGAATTACAGGCCACGGCGTTAGCTCCTACTCTGCTTTTAATTAAGTGCCAGATCAGCCACAGATTGCTCATCACTGCCTCTTCAATTTTCACAGGTTTAATTATTGAGATCTTTGTTCAGCCGGTGACCTGTGCTCCTTCAAAGCGTCCAAATTAACAGGCGATGCATTTGTAGGAAAAGTCATGTAATGCCTACTTTAAAAGATGTTCTGATAATTAACAGCGTCTGAATTTACATATTTATACAATGTATTTGATAAGGGTTAAGAGAGGATACTATGTAAACTCAAAGAAATCAAGATTTGGCTAACTATCTGATAAAGGGGGTGATTTTGTTGGCTGGGGACAGCAGACAGAGGGACGTCTCTTTATACAACTACTGTATGTTTGGAGTTCTGTTCATAGCTACTGAGGGGATTTCAGAGGAAATGTTAATCATATGCAACAGTTAATCACTTTAGCATACAATGAATATCTTCCCTTTACTTTCTCAACCGCAGAACTTCACTGGTACAAGACTTGCCTAAAGAACAGGAACTTCTTTATTTCAATAGGTGACATAAATTACATGCGGGGTACCTCAAGGCTCCATCTTGGTATCCCTCTTGTTTAGTATCTAAATGCTCCTGCTAGCTCAGATTAAAACAAGCAATACAATAAGGTACCATAACTACGCAGATGATACACAGCTCTTCTTTATCATATCACCAGGTGACTATGAACCCACTCAGGCATTGAGCAGATTCTTAGGTCAAGCTAATGCGTGGATGTGCCATAACTTTCTTTTGCTGAACAGAAACTGAATTAATTATTGTTGGACCTAAAGGGGAACGATCTAGAGTCAACTTTTGGCTTTATAGTGTATGTTACAGACAGAAACTAGTGGTCAGACCTGAAATCTGGGACTCTGACCTGAACCTTCAGACACATAAAGGCAGTTACAAAGTCGGCCTTCTATCACTTCAAGGACATTTTCAGGATCTAAGGACGAATGTCCAAGCATGATCTTGAGAAACTATTTGTTTATCTGTTGTTGTTTACCTGTAGTTGTCATTTTACAAACTTTCCAGATCACTCAAGTCTTCTGGTTCAATTACTCTGCATCCCAAGAATCAGATCTAAACACGGAGAAGCAGCATTGAGTTTTTTATGTCACTCTAATCTGATATAAACATCCAGAAAACTGCAAAACATGCTAAAACACTCAGTTTCTTTAAATCAAGGCTAAAACAAATCCTCCATTCAAAGTTGACTTATAATAATAATAACTGGAACGTCTTGAGCAACATAATGTTAAACCTTTCATCATGTAAAGCACTTTTGAATCTGTTCTCTGCCGTTTCTGATTGCTCCTCCGTACACGAAACACGTTACAAACACAGTTGATGACAAAAAGCACTGTACATTATATACATAAGCTAAATTATGGAAAATCAGTTCATACATTAAATGTTTTTTAGCCATTTTATTGGCAACGTAGGAACATGCTCCCATAGAATGGCAGCCAGTGCAGTTAGAGAGGTTGATCAATCCCAGGTGAGGCTCAGCTCGCTTTTGAGCGATTGTGAAAATTCTGCGATTTTGAAGAAAAAATAATCAAAACTATTTAAGCTAAATGTAAAAATTAAAGACTTCAAAGTACAAATCACTGGGTGAATATAGTAATATAAATTATCATTATATATATTTTTGCCTCCCATGAGTGAACGTGACTGGTGAAAAATACTCCTGGCTGGTTTAGAGAGAGGAGACTAAGCAGCTTCACGTTCTGTGAGTGGCAGATTGGCTGTACAGTTCTGTCCCACTGTGCCATATTTGGACAATTTAAAAGATAATTATGTCCTGGGAATCTCTTCATATTTTTAATAACGGCATTCACTTGTTATTTGTATTTCTTTTCAGTCAGCTGCAGGGAGCGGGAGAAAAAAAATTCAATGTGAATGAAAGAACACATTTATTCTTAACATTTGCATAACAATCCCTGGCCTTTCTCTGACATTTAATATAGCGTATGAATTATAATCAGCTCCAATAATGAGATGAGAAATACCAAGTGTGTCAGTGAAAGGTTTGCCTCAAATAAATAGCAAAGCCTCCTTCCAGATAGCCGTGCTTTTTTTTTTTTTATGTTTTCTGCTGAATTAAACATAAAACATACAGTCACATACACATTTTACTTAAAGGCACGGTCCGTTTTGCTGACTAAAATCCTTTTGGTGCTTCGTTGAAGGTCGTGTGACGGTTTGACCCGGTTTCAAAGTTCACAAAAGAAGGACAGGAAAGTTTACATTAAAGCAGTTAATGGCTTTTTGTTAACCTAAACCTTCCAGGCCTTGGTTCTTTTTCTTTTAAACGCTCTCTTAGTTTTCACCACATTTATGCTGTATAATGTATAATGCTTGGGTCCAGTAAACACAAGGTTAACAGCAGACTGAACTCTAGAGTTAGGTAACATGGGATAAAGGGTTTTACTATGTTGTTGTTGTTTTTTTTACTTCTTCATGCCACATTTTTATAGTGTGTCAGACATTTTTTTCAGGTTATCTTTGATAGCCAAATGTGTTTGTTGACCATGTTATTGTGACAAATCTGTAAGGACTATACTCAGCATTTTATGTGCAGTTTGGACCTTGTGTGGATTAGCAATAAAGTGTAGTTAAGTAATTTCAAACCTACAACACCCAGTAGGCCTGTAGCAATAAATTTTGCCCAACGATAAAATAATTTATTAAAATTCTTGTTTTATTTATCATGCGATTAATTGATTTGTTGTTTATTGTGACAGGCCTATCACCCAGTTCTTGTCTGTTTGTTCAAATTTGATGCTATATATTAGTTCCACCCAGCAAAAACAGGGTTATGTATTCACGTCAGTGATGGATAATCATCTGACTGCAGGTGTATGGTGTGGCCCGCAGGATTTTATATATTTTTTTAAACGTTGTCCTAATGTTTTAAAATAAACACAATGTTTTCAGGGAGAATCCGTGGACAAAGAAGAAACCCGACAAAATGATAATCGCTAGTTGCTCAACGTCTCTGCTGACTTGCTCCACATTCAAGCAATTGAATTACCCAAGAAAAGAAACAGATCCCCGAGAGCCTTTGTGTAATTGTGTAAAATTTCATAGCGCAGGATGATGCTTCGTATTCACTGCTGTGTTGAAATGGAGGAAAAAATTTGCATCTAGTTTACAGGAACAGTGCTGAGTTCACCTAAATAGTGACTTTAATTAAATTCCAACAGTTTAAAAAGGATTTGGTGACAGAAAGCTCTTTTTGTTTCCCTGTTGGGAGACAGTAGGTGTTCCGGTGCAAGAATGGTTTCGCATTATGAGAATTTTTAGCGTGGAGAATGCTCTTTTTCTTCATGACAGCGAGTTTGGTTTTTTTTTTCTTTCTTTTTTGCATATCACATAAAAACAGGAGTCACTTTTCAGATATTTTCCTTGGAAGTCGCCCAAACTTTCCAAGGAGTTTTGATGAGACACAAAGACGCCTAAAAACAAAGAGTGCAGCAAAATGTAGAGCTTTGTATTTTTAATGCTATAAGTCGCAATGTGTCATAAACACTATAATCGAAGTTAAATATAACAAAGGAAAGATAGGTTAGATGCTTTGGTGTTTTAATATTCTGTGCAATTGAATCAAGCTGTACTGACCCTTGATAAACACACTATTTAAAGAAGCATACAATTTTAGGGGAGACATCCAGTCTCTAGCTGCGTTTCCAATGACCGTATAATTGCGCAAATTGGAAAGACTAAAATAAATCTGCTCGATGGTAACAGGCCAATTTCGAGAAAAAAAGCAAAATACGTTTTTCAATAAAAACCACACAGCTGGTAAGGTGTAAACGTCTCCGAGTAAGAAGTTTGTTGGAAGCAGTTCAGCACTTCGTACAACAATAGAGTCGATATTTAATATCAAAACAAAGTTACCTATTTTAGAAAAATAACTTTGGCAACACAATCTGGTGTGGAGCCTTAGAGACGCCGCCTGACTCCTGAACTGGAATCTGAACATAGAAATTTGGGATTAAATTTGTTAATTATTACATGAAGTCTCATAAAAATGCTACTGATAGAGTGAGAGTGTTTGAGTGCAGCACCAATCCAGAGCTGGCAGTCACCGACCAGATGGACTGTTTGGGGCGCTGTGGGGCTGCGTTGTTCCACCTGGTCAGTACTGACTAGACTGCTAAAATAGCAGCTGATCAGACTGCAGTTTGCTTCAAATATGCCCAGTCTCAAATGTAAACATTGCAAAATATGGAACAATGACCTTTTGAGAGATGTTGTACAAACACTTGCAAAGAAATGTTTTCACTGAAACAGTTGTACGGGAGCATTCAGCAGTGATAAAATATATTGTGAGGTTAGTTTGGGTCCAAACATTTGATGACGACAACAAGTTTAAAAGTGTATCTTTTTTTCTTTACAGTCTGGTTAAGGAGGAAGAAACTCTGAACCCTCTTAACACTTTAACACGCCAATAATCTGAACAATATTCTCTAAATATATATTCAAACCATACTACTGTCTGAAAATTCACCCCTCCCCCTGATGTTTCAGGATTCTAACAATGCTCCTGATCAGATCTATAAAGATATATAACATTCAAGCTTGTCTGTGATTGGCTGCCAATTTTCTCTGGAGGAAGCCCAACAGGGAGGTGGACAGCAGTCCTAGTTCCTCTCATAATGAGGCGTTACCGCGTCAGGGTCTCCGAACAAATCGACTTCTAGTCGGACTCCCATGAAAGCACATCGCACGATATTGCTTTGAACTTTCAATCTAAAATTTCAATATGCCGTCCAAGCTGCTCTGTGCTGATGTTTGTAGTTAATTACTGTGTGTTCTGCTGAGGGACTGCTGGATATTAAAACTTAGAACTGAAAAAAGGATTTAAAAAAAAAGGCACAGGCATACATTGCAAAATCTGACAGATGCGCCAGAAACAAACGTTTCTTGCTTAGTCATTTCAGATGTGGCTTGTGTAAAATGCTCAAAAGTTAACAAACGCCCTGTTCCTAAATTACTGTATAATCAGATTATCTTTACCTTTTTAACATAAGGCAAACGAGGCAGAAATGACACAATGCATATTTTAGGACGTGAAGCACCTGGTTGCTCACAGTGGGCAGCTTCACAGTCAGCTGGAGGAACAGATTGTTCCCTCACAGTTTTTGTCCCGTCATCATATCCGGCGGCTGAAAGAATTGGCTGATCCTGGCTCTGCTGGGGGTCAAAGTCTTGGCATTTTGTCTGACTCTCTAGTGGATGATAAGGCAACACTTAAGTGCTGATGTTACCTTTTTTAGTTATTGTTATTATTATTATTATTATTATTATTATTATTATTATTATTATTATGCAGGGATTGATGCCCAGCACGAAAGAAAACTAAATTTTACAGGAATCGGTAGACATGTCTCACATTTACCGCTAGTCACAGCAGAGGTCACGCTAGACGTTTTTGTTGTTCTTTATTTTGACTGACGGCATTAAAAAAAAAAAAAAAAAAGTAATTTAGCCCTCAATTTTTAGAACGATACTAATGACGTAAAATGTTCATTTGATTTAATTCCTATTCAACAAACAGATGAAGCGCATGTAACTTTTTCTCCAATAAAAGTGACTGTGGCCCAAACAACCTCCAGATTCTTCTGCCAATTTTGAAAGAAAAAACACAAAACAAAAAAAAAGAGGTCAAATACAGAAATTATTCTGCTAGCGCGTCCCGTGGGTCAAAGACCTGACTGAAATTGCCCCCCACCCCCGAAATAAAATCAGACAAAGTTGGTGTCAAACGTTTGTGCAGCAAAAATGTTCATTTGTTCCACTATCATATTAAAGATATTAAGAAATGTTTCCAGAGGTCATGAAAGGTCAAACCCCGCCCCGTATTTTCTTCAAATCAGATAAAATTGGTGTCAAACAACTGGACTACATTTGTGCAGCAAAACCTTTTGCTTGTGCTGCTTTGGCTTTGAAGATATTAATGAAATTTAAGGTGGTGGTGGGGGCTGGTTGACCTTTCATGACCTCTGGGAACATTTTCTAATATCTTTAAAATGATAGCGGCGCAAACAAAAGATTTTGCAGCACAAATGTTTGATACCAATTTTGTCTGATTTGAAGGAGGTGGCAGCATCACTCTGGTGGGTCGAAGTGGTTTTGATAACAGCTGTTAAGGACTGAAATCAGTAACACAGTAATATAATGACCGTGGAAAAAAATCTGTATTTTTACAGCAGAGGAGAGCCAGCTTGTATTGTCATCTCATGACCATGATAGATGAGTCGTCGTTAAGGGGAGCACGCTCCTGCGTTTTCCCCACCACCTCCTGAACGCACCCTACGACTCCACTGATGACTCTCCTGTTGTTCTAAATATGGCTCTGACTGGCTAGAAGGGCACATCAAGTCTGCGTTTTTTCTTTAATATTTTATCCGTTTCAGTCAAATGCTGTAGGGATAATATAAGTGGTGGGAATAAGTCATAGCTGGATGCTGCATGGGTGGTTTTTGAAAATCAATGTTTCCTATTTTCATTGATTAACTGATTGGCTGTGTGTCAACAAAAAATGTTGAATTTACTCGTTTCTATCTATTTATTTTGTTTCCAAGGGGTTTTATATTAACGTCTCTGTTTAAGACTCATGACAAGTTGACTGAAGAGGAGGAACACTTTTCTACCGTTGCTGACCGTCGGTCATTAAGGCTGGAGAGGTAGTTTGTGCAAAACAAATGCGAGCTCACTCCGCCGTGCGCCGCACTCCGATAGGACCAGCTCCCACAGAGAAAGCTCCGCCTCCTTACTTCAAAATAAGAACAGAAAGTGAGAAGAGCCCGAAGCAAAGGCGGAGAGGTCAAACAAACGGCCAGAAACATGCTAGCACGTTGCCAATTGCTACTAAAGCGTTGTGGCTTCTCTGCTCCTGTGGCTTCAGCTTCTGCGCACCCCAAATCTGGAACAAACCTCTAGAAAACTGCAAAACACCCGAAACACTGAGTTCCTGCTCCACCTGTTTGGAGTTGCCTTTGATTAGCAGTAAATGGGACATTGATCAACACATTTGGTGTGTATGGATGATTATGACAATGGCATTTGACAAAATGTCAGGTTTATTTCTCATTTCACAACTGTGCGATGTTTTTATGGTGTGAAGCACTTTGAATTGTCTTGTTGCTGAAATGTGCTACACGAATTAACTCAACTTGTACATGTAGAGAAATAAGAGCAAAATTATTATGACATCAGTGCCAATGATGAGTGGTCTTCTGAAAAGAACTGTATTCAGAAAGTGATTAAAAATAAGAGATTTTAATAACATAAGACCTTCTCAGGCCGACTGATTTGCAGATGGAGCACGAAGAAACAATACGGTTCCAAACAGGAGTCGGTAGAGCTTAAAATGGAAGACCCCTCACTGGCACCCAACCCACAAACACACACCGTCCACTGTGTTTACTGAGTCAAAGCCAGAAACCAGCCAGCAGGGAGAGTCGTCCTTCCCAGAGGCCTTTACAGCAGCTCCACTGTTTCTAGCCCAGGCTGCACTGTTGCAGGAGCGCCCTGAGACAACTCATCGATTCCTGATGAATAAAACAAACATTTTATCTGCACCGTGTAGGACATGGTGTTACCCTGCGCCGAATGCCTTCCAACGCCCGGCAAGAAAGAGCAGGCGGTCGAGGCCTCGGCAGCGGCTGATTAGAGACGACGCTCGCTCGCTCACTCAAACGACGACTCTGAGCTTTGAAGTGATGTCGGAATAATCTGGAGAATCCGATTTCATTAACCAAGTCTCGGTCACCACGTCCTGCCGGCGAATAGCAAAAAAGACAGAAAGAAAGAAAAACAGAAGGAAAGAAAGAAGCCTTGTTGCCATGGTTACCAAAACACTGAATGTGTAGACTCCTACCCAGAAATTTGCATTTGCTGTGCTCGGTATAGGAGTCGGATGAAATGAAGCAAAGACGCAGTGATTGGGGTTTATCTGCAGGGCTGTCTGCCCTTGGGAGCCCAGCCATGTGTGCCACACTTAAAGGGGAGTCAATTAAGGGACGTACATTAAAGCCGGGAACTACGCTGAAAAGTTCATTCTGAGGGAAGACAATGATCACCGCTCCTTCTAATGATGTTTGCATTCAGTTATTTACACAAATAAGAAAACATAATACATCACCGTCCCCCACGAGTCACACGCAAACGATCTGCCGTCTAATTTGCACGTGCTGCAAATTACCGTGGCCCTTTAAGTGCCGTGTGAAAGGCAGTGAGCCTCACAAAGGTATTTATGCTCCGTGAACCTCTCCCATTTTTTTCACAACTAGAAACGCCGATATTTCATCATGAAGGAATGCGATAAGATGCCCGACGCCACACAATTCAGAAGACTGGAAAAATGCGGTTTCCGTATTCTTTCACTTCGGATTTATGCAGTTCAAGGCATCCGTCACATAAAAAGAAGTAAATAAATAAATACATTTTTTTTAAAAATCACAGTAAAATACAATAAAGTTTGTGGCTGATAGGCTAGTGCCTACTGGACTGCCCGCTGTCCATCAGATTACCTCTTATTTCATTTTGTGCGTCTTCTCTTTCATAACATGGACAAGAGGAGCTGAATTTGAATTTTAACTGGCTCGACTGTCACTCTGGCAGTCGGCTCTGTTGTCATCCCTGAGATGAACAAAGATACCTGTCGTATTGCCATGTTCTTGTTTCCGTGCTAACCCCAATAGGAGATGAAGCCTCGTTGAAGAGAAGGTTCGTTGCCGTCGATGCGTGCAGCTTAGGACACTTGTGTGCGTGATACCTGCGTCTTCAGCTACATTTCTGCTTGGTAAGCTTTCAAAGTTTCATGATTCCTTTGCTTTTACTTTTTATAATAAAAAAAAAGAAAAGTAAATAAAAAGAAAGGCTGTGTAACATGAGCTCCAGCAAAACAAATCTGACAACTACAACATTCTACCAACACTGACAAGTACAGCTATTGAAGCAAACCAACAAAAACTTTGTTGTTTTTTTTTACCCCATGTAACTGTTTTCATTTCTGCTTTTAAGTATAATTTTCAATTTGCTACAGAATTATATGTTTACCATTTTAAGGGTGCAGAATGTAACTTTTATAATAAAAATGTATTAAAAATGTCTTTTTTAACATCTTTGTTAAGACATTCACCATGTCATGACAGTATGAGGCAGAGAAACTGTGGGGAAAAAAATAAAAAAAATCAAGCTCTTCCATCTCCTCCCTGTCTTCTCTCTCCCAGTCATAAACAACCAGTCAGAGCCAGGAGGCGGGTCTTAGTGCCGTCAATCAACTTTGTGCAAGCATCATTAAATGTGATAGCGGGTTAGGGTTTTATCTGTCGCCATCGGTGGCTATGCTAATGTAGCATACCAGAGAGCAAGCATGGGAAGGATGGTGATTAGGAGCGCTAAGACCCGCCTCCTGGCTCTGATTGGTTGGTTATAATTAGCGCTAGCAGATGTCAGAGCAGCTTGATTTTTTTTTCACAGATCATCTGTCTCGTACCATACTGTAGCGACACAGTGACAGGTTCAATAAATAAGATAAAAAAATAGATTTTTTACAAGCGTTACATACTGCAGCTTTAAGCAATGGAAACTTCAAATCTTAACATCTGCAGTGTAGGCATTTCACCCCAAACACCTTATTTTTCATGCATGTGTTTTCATGGCTGGCCTCAGTCTGAATCAGCCACAGCGAGCAAATCAAGGTGTGCCACCATTTCAAAGGAACAACCACACTGGAATCACGGTGCTCTTTATAAGGAAGGACGATCGGACGCAATGCATCTTTCTTTTTTTTTGGCAGCACTTACGCATTTTGACAACTGAGCCATCTTTTCTCCCACAAAGACACATCCTCCAGAGAGGCAGCCCTACATTAGACCAGCCTCAGGCAACTAGATAAACACTCTGGTACGGTTTGCCTCTTTGTGGATTTCCGGGCCACTTGGTGGCTTTGGATTCACAGTCGACGCAGAGGTATAAAAACAGAAGTAAGGTGACAGCTTTCAATGCAAAAAAGAGACTTTATATTTTGATTTATGTGGCTCGGGTTACTTGTCTTTAAGAAGCTTGAAGTTGAGAACGCTTCGGCTTTTACAATAGTTTTCTCATTCAGGTTGCAGCATCATCTTTTGACGACGTGAGGCCAGTAAATGCTGCTGACATTAAATGCGTTATATATGGACGCTGGTTTTATTAGTTCTTTTGTTATTTGCGATAGAGCACTTTAAAATGCTATAAACTGTCATCGTGTTCAGTTTGATAATAAATCACAAAAAGTATTTTATGTCTTTCATACAAAATGAGGGTTTAGTCCGGCTGAGTTCCTTCTCGCATTTTTGCCGATTTTTGCATTTTATTAAAGAATGCTTTCACTGCCGGATAAGTCGGAGATGAAACCAGGTGGTGGCCATTTGAACCGTGAGCTGAGGTCTGGCGATGTTGTCGTTTCAGAGCTTTTGGAAAGTGACCTCGTCACAGAAAGATACTGAGAGTGACTCGTCACTTTCTAAAACTGACCTACTGAGGGCAGAAATGACCCTGAGCTGCTGCGAATTCCTTCATCGGTGTTCGTCCTTTCACATCCTTCTCTTGAAGTTCTGATTCCTTATTTCAAAGATGTTTTGGACTCACTTTGTAAAGTTGTTTCCTGTTATTTACTGGAAAGGGAGATGTTGCTAAGCCCATTTAATTTGATGTGTGAGCAGAAGGATTGGTCAGCGGTCAGAATCTGTCAGGAGGGCCAATGAGGGATCAGAATTGTATTCAGCTGAGATATGGTGAAATATAAGATCTTCAAAAAATACTGCACAAGTGAAAAAAAAATCTTGATTTTATAATCTGTTACGGCCCAAGGCCTTTCCTCTGGGTCTCTAACGTCCCTGTTTTAGAGCTCCTAATTGGTGCTGATTGGAAATGGAGGCAGCTGGCCAGTGTCTCCAGAACGACATCAGATCCAGCTTAAGATGCACCATTTTTTTCTCACTAACGCAGCCCATTCTTTCTGCTTCTCTGGCTTCAGAGAAGTCCTCACAGCATCAGTCCTCTATTAAAATTGTTTTTCTTTAATAACACTGTTACCAGTATTTCAATGAGGAGTAGGTCGGATAATGAGCTCAGCAGACGTGCGGATACCAGGTGTTTGCTAATTGCTTCTGGCTAGTCTGAAGGAGCTGAGTGGGGGGAAGAGCTTTGTGAGGCGGAAGCTGGGAAGCTTTGAAATGGGCATGTTTTTTTAATGAGGGAATAACAAAAAAAAATTATTTCACATAATACGACCCCTTTAACTACCAATAAACAAGCTGATATGCAGCGGGTAAGTGTATGGGTACAAACTGCTTTTTACTAAAGAAATCCAAAATGGAAGTAAGAAGAGATAAAGCAACGGTATGAATTAGTGATATGGAATCATCAGTTATATTTTCTCTCATCTTAGATGACCTTTTTCTATGGGCAACGTCTGATATTAAAATTAGTTTGATGATTTGAGAAATTTCAGTAAGACAAAAAATAGAAAAAAGGAAATACCCACTCCACTGTCGGTATTTACTGTATACTGTATTTTTTTTCTGCCTCCAGCAGAAAAATACCAGAAAAACAGCTTGACTAGGCTCATCACAAGGAACTTTGCTGGACCATAAATTGTCACAGCAATTATTGTGGTTGAACGGTAACATTGTTGCTTTGAGACGATTTTCGAGTAACATATTGACAGTGGCATGATAATGTATGTTCTCCCTCTTAAAGACCAGTAAACTTTAATTTAGAAAAGTTAACTCTGGAATTGGAAGACATTTTAAATAAAACACGATGGCCAAAAGTAATAAATTTAACAGAAATAAAAATGGATTATGACGTAAACAAAATTGCCCTTTAGAGAATATTAATCAATAGAATCAATATTGAGTTTATTTTGTCATATAATCAATTGCTTATTGCAACAGACTTAACTTGGATTGTTAATAACAAGAAGGACAGTCAGGCAAAACCAAAACAGTAATATAAGCAGTTTTATGTACATGTTTTAAATTTTAGTTACCAAATCCTCATAGCCCTATTAATAATTGTTAGAAACTCTGTCAGATGTACCCCATTAATCCGTGGTTACGGTAACATGGATGATCCAAAGCGCTTAAACAGAAGTCAGCAGGACCTCTGCTGTCATTTTAAGAAAACACTCAGAACTAGAGGAGACGTCTAGTTCAAAGAACGAGTAAGAGAGCAACAGGATTAGTTAAAAAGTGAAGAAAAACCGAGTCTCCCCTATCGAACTGTCAAGGTGCAAAAGCAAACGGATCATTTTAGAGCAGTTTGTCCCCAACTGTGGTCCTCAAGGCACTCTGCCCTGCATGCTTTAGCCGTTTCCCTGCTTTAAAACACCTGCTTCAAATGATCGCGCCTCAGCAAAAGCCTCTTAATCGTCCATCTTCAGCACAACTGATCGCCTGAAATCAGTTGTGCTGAAGCAGGGAAACAGCTAAAACGTGCAGGGCGCTGCGCCTGGAGGACCAGGGCTGAGAAACACGGCTGGAGAGCAGCTTCAATGGCCGGTGAACAAAAACGCAAGCTAAGGGCTAAATCCTAAAGTATAATCCATTAAACTGCATATATGTCATGGTGATTAATAATATCATGAACTTCCACATTTTATTTCCTCGTCGTACATTTTTACATTTTCAAACTCCTCAGCTTTAAACAGTTTTTTTTTTTTACCATACAAGACAAATTTGAGCATTGACATCAAGGCTCCTGTGAGCTTTAGTTACTAAAGGCACACAGAGTCGAATGGTAATGATTAGCCGATGAAAAAATAATATTTCTGCAATATCACTAGAGGCATGGTGGTTTGATGATTCCTGCTTCCAGCTGTTCTTCCACTGCAGCTTACCAAATTGCAGACGCACACGCCACTAGAAACTCTCCAAAGAAACACAGATGTTTGTGTTTCTGCACATGGAACAGTGAGGCTATTTCATTATTTAGCTTTTCTATCCAGCAACATACACCTTTGTACTCAGTAGTATAACTTACTATTGGAATGTTAATGTTGCAGCTTTTACAAAAAGTCCATTTTTGTTTGACTTTTGTGTTTGAATTAGTTCGGGAAAAGTCATGTTGCTTTCTTTCTTTCTTTCTATGCTGAAGAACAAATGATCATAGGAATACTTTGTATTTTCAGCCTTAAAATGCATAAAACAGAAGAAAATCTAAATAATATAACTTTAGATGTTTTCACCCTTTTTGCTTTCAGAAAACGAAACTATTGTTCTAAGATGACTGAATATTCATATATTCATATTTGTTCATTTTATTATTGTTTCATTTTTAAACAAATGTTTAAATTTAAACCAATAAACTAATTAAAGCATAAGTTTTCTTCTTCCAGACAAGTTGAAAATTGTGGAAAAAAAGTATGAGCATTGTTCTTAGCAATTTTAATAAAACATATGAAATTCCTGAGTACATTCAATATAAAATATTGACTTTTTAAAATAATTTGGATCTCAGAGCAAATTAACGTTATGGTTCTTACACGACTGTGTAGTTTCAAACAATCAGAAGGACAAAAAGCCAAAAAGTAATTCATTTAATTCAAGACAAAGCAATTAAAAAACAACTATGGAGAATTTAAATACTTTAGCTACAATTTAATGGGATAAGTTCAGGGTATTTGTCAGGATGAACTAAACTGTCTCCTTCTGATCCTATTTTACATTTTCACTGTAATTTCTTAGGCTTATTAAATGTGTAAAACATAACAGTTTTGCAAGAACAACTTTTATCAGATCATGTGAATCACAAGTTAAAGATAAATCATCATGGCACATTTCCTAAATCAGAATTAAAGGTGTAAATCCTGTGATCACCACAACACCACTACAGATTTGCTCTGATAATTATTTAATCAACTCATTGGTATAAAAATGGGTTGCACAATGTTTCTCTGTTGAAGTAAATTATTTTCTCTGTTTAAGCCAACATTCCCATTCAAAATCATCTAACACAATTGCAAAAAAATTTTGACCCGATTGCTTTGTATTTTTGTCAGATTATCCCGCGTCGTCATTCGCCTTAAGAAGCTGCATCTCTTTCGGAGTTTGGTAGATTGAATTGCGCCGACACATTGCATCAAACTAATGCGTCCCGCTTGGCCACATCTCACCACTCGAATTTGCAGATGAGTGTGGAAAGAAGTAAAGTGCTCTCTGTGTGTCTGCCCGGTGGGCTATTCGCTGGATGGTGGTGCCAGAAAATGTCAAATAAAGAGGTTCTAGAGAGCATTCTGAAAGCCCAGTGGAGACAGATGGAGGACATTTAGACAAGCACTACTCGTATCATCGCCCAAAACATGCGAGGTGCATTTTACGCCCGTCATCAGAAACAGTATAAATTACTCATAAGCCCAAAAGAAGGGGCTCTTACAATACGAGAGAGAAAGTGGTTTGAATAGTCCCTGCATTTCAAAGTACCCTGATATTACCCTGAAGGAGACGAGCAAATTTACACCTTCAGACTTTGGTGCTTGATGCATTACTCATGGGCTTCAAGCATGATGAAAATAATCACAATCATTCACTTACAGGGTTGTACGTGATCTGGTCTTTGTCAGGTTCTCAAAGTATTTCAAGCAAACCTCAAGTACACAAAAACAGAGAAAAGGTTCCAAACTATCCTAAATAAGCTAACAAACACTGATCTAAAATGTAAATGCACTTCCCCCTTGGCAGAAATGTTCCCCATTGTAGGATAATAGATACTTCTCCTCTTTTCTAGAACCGTTATGTGGAAAGTAGCAGCTGATCAAATGCACTACATAAGGGTTTTGGAAGTTTTCTGGTCTCAAGCACAGTTTTGTTTTAACACATTACCAAGATGGAAAGAGATCAACAATGACAACTGAAGGGATTACTGTTACCAATCAATCTGGAAGGGTTGTAAAGCCATTTACAAACAATTTGAATTCCTTGACTCTTGTGTTGCACACAGAGGCTGTGTGACTGTACAAGTCAGGCAAGGTGAATAAGTTGACCTTTCCACACTAAGGTCAGAACGTACAGAGCTCTGATTGTCAGAGTTGGATAATGGAAAAAATCGAAAAATGTAGCTTTTCTGATGAATAACATTACCGCCTTTTGTTATGAGGAGATTATAGTTTTCACTTGCCTGTAGAATAAATTGTACCCTGAGAAGTGAAGTGGACAGATGTAAGGTGATATGATGGTTTGGACAAAGTTTGCTACAAAACTTAGAGTTTTGTTTGGTCCACTTTAATGGAATTCTGGTCCGTTTGCCAAGAAAGCCCAGTTTGTTTGGGGAGGCATGGATGCACAATCGAACTCTGATGTGCGCTAGAATAAACAAACTCTAGTCCACCTAAAAACTTTGGCCTCAGCTCGGTTGACGTGAACTTTGGTTCAAATGCATTTGTTTGCAAGCAGACTGGAGACGGTAGCGCAGGGGATTCTGGGTCAATAAAAACGAAACAAACGTGTGAGTCTCACGCTAGCATGCGAAAAGGTTGGTAGTCTTTTACCGAATACAAAAGAAGAAATCCTACAACTGCTAAAATCTGACGCTATTCCATTTCAGGTTGCACTTCGTGAAGGAGGAAGTTGCGCCGCTCATGTCTTCTTCTGAGGTTTTTGTGTCGTTTCCTTCAGTAGTTTTTGGTGCAGTGCCACCGCAGGTGAGGTGGTGAACAGGTTTTTCAATTTCTTTAGTTCATTTGACTCAGTGCAGAGTGAAAGTAAATCACATCAGCTGAAAATGTAGCAAATATTGTAGGCTTGGTCCCCAATCGAACCAAATCTACCGGATTATGAGGTGTGAAAACATCCTAAGAGCTTGGTAGACGACAACTACTCAACTTTGAAGTGATGACCCAGTCTTCACGATTTCTTTGCTGAGCACTTTTGTTTGTTGTTTTGCTGATGTGAACTGCATCTCCTATTGATAGCTTTATGCAAAACACTACAGCGTAACTTCATAGGGCTTGCTCCTACCATAAGGGACGTTTCTACAACAACAGAGGATATGTACTGAGCACTGGGTCATTGGCCTTAATGTTTTGTCTAATCTTAACATCTAAAGGCTTACTAGAAAAAAGCAAACTGTATCATAATCTTGAAGGGAGTTGAGCTTAAATTATGTGTTGCAGTAAATTAGTCTTTTCAAGTCGCCTCTCGCTGTGGAGCCCAGCCTGATTAGCATTATGGAGGTAAATCGGGGGAGTGCCGCAGTCATTACTAAGGCCTTTGATATTGATACACTAATTCAGCTGTGAGTTACATTAGTGCTTAAAATAATGCTTCAACAATGCAGGACTTTCCACTATCAAAATCATTCTGGCTGCAAAGTCATCTTTAGAGTGTAACCATCTAGCCAGTTTTTCTGATCTCCTTCAACTCCAGGAATTAGCTACGATGGAAAATTTGCTGCTGGCAACGCATGTGTATTTCTTTACTTTGATCACAGAAATGTCTTTAATCTGTACTGTGCAGATCATATTTAGTCAGGGAGTGATGAGTTATCAACCACTCATAGTGAGGACATTAGTATTGATCTTTACAGAGCTATGATATTTTTGGAAGTTCTAAGGATGCCTTAATTTACCAAGTACTTTAAGAAACAACTCCTTCTTCAACGGGTTAATATAGCTTGACATTCCCTCTTGACCTCCCAGGGGCTTAGAGATTATAATGTGTTCACCTTGGTTTAGACCCTCTGCGTTTAAGTTTGTCATTAAAGACTCTTTGTATGGAAGAGGCAAAAACTGTACAAGATTTGCTCCTATTAGAAAAATAGACTGTCTGGCATAAGATGGCTAAGACTCCAGTGGGTAACTTTTTGTTTTACATATTTGTTAAAAAGTCTCTCTGATCCTACTGTCATCTGCAGAAATACACCCATTGGGTGGAACCAGTCCATCAGAGCCAGGAAGAGGGGTTTAGCGCTGTCAATCATCCTTGTGTATGCGTTTTTAACACTTTCTCCCTTGCTGTATACCTTCCCTGTGACTCCACACTTAGCTCCTCCAGACTAGCCAGCAGCAATTAGTAAACACCTGGTGGAGCTGCGCATCTGTTGAGCTCATTATAGGAGCTGCTTCTCAGTGAAACGCTGGTAAAAACGTTAAAAAGGTGAATAGAAAAGTGATGCCGTGATGACTTCCTGAAAGCGGAGATTCAGAAAGAGCAGGAGTTTTTAAAGAGATTTCAAAAAATCGACAAAGAATATCAAGTGAAAAATCCTCCAGAGTTCTGCAGCTGGGCCAGTAATTGGTGTAAAAGAAGACAGACTTTAGCCCAAAGGAGACCCTGCCTCTGTTGTTCAGGATCTTTGAACTGAACATTTTGGAAGTGGACAGAGAGAGAAAGAGAGGAAGTAAAATAGACAGTCACTCATAGAATTGTTGGTGAACAGAAGAGACGAAGCGTGCAGAAGGTAGGGTGCTGTGGGTGGAGCGCAGGGCATGCATGGTCTGGAAGTGAGTAATGAAGATAACGCTGGGAAGAGTTGGGGGAAGTGGTGAAGGTCAGGCATCGAGACAGAGTGGCAGTTCTGGGTCTGCCTTTTCATAAGCACGGTTTTAATGAACTCATGGTCTGCCAAGGGGGGCCGGACGTGTGCAGAAGCCATGACAGCAAAGACATCCGCTGAGAAATTACTGACATGAAGCAAACAGGAGAGGTTTCCTCAAAACACAGTAAATGATGCATATTTTGGACTTCGAAGACTTTATTAGTACAGCTATAATGGAAATGTGGATTTACATTTGAACAGTGTCAACATAGGATTGTGTGTAACCATGTTTTTTTTTGTTTGTTGATGAGCTGGAATAATCAAGTTTTATCCTGGTGCCATTTTTACATTTTCAATGGATTTCACTTTTAAGACCAACAAAAATAACAAGTAATGGTGCATTTTCAGCTTTTGCTCTCCCAGTGTATGCCAGTTGAAAATTGATGTTTGGCCACTATTGATCTAATGAGCTTGATCTGTTTTACAAATGTGGCTGAAAAAACCCCCCAACTAAATCTGCCTTTTGATGTATAAATGTGGGAAGAGACATACCCCAAATCATGTTTTTGTTTTGTTTTTTGTTATGCAAGATGCCTCAAGCATTATGTATTTAAAAAAAAAAAAAAATCCAACTATTTTTTTTAGCTTTTTAAGCTAACATTTGAAAACCATATTATTTCCATCCTACTTCACAATTAGGCACAAATTTTTTGAAATGTTCTCAAACGTACGTGACAAAATGTGAAAAGAACACGAGTGATGAATACTTTTGCTAGACACTGTAGTTAAAAATAAATTGTACTAATAACTGCAAAATGAAGCCTTTAGATTAAATCTAAAAAAAAAAAAAGAAAAAGAAAAGAATTTGAAGGCAGTTCTAACAATTTATTATTTTCACACTGTCTTAAACAAACCAGTTGTAATACACAAAACAAGTCAGACACCGAACATCAAACACAATGTCAGGTGTTTTTCAGAGCAAAACACCTGGCATTCACAAGTCTCACTGCATTTAACTTAACGTTACACACAAGCTGTTTACAATTTCCTGCCCATCAAACAAAAGCTAGTGGTCTATGAAGGGATAAAAACCCATCAAACTACAGCGCTGGGAACCAAACATGTGGCATCGTAAAAAACAATCAAAAAAAAAAGTGAGGAAAAACAGAAACAAAAATCACTTTTTGACATAAACGCTGACAAGCCGCAGGTTGAATTAAGAATTAAAAGCCTTTTGTCGTTACTGACCCCAGGGATTGCACCGATGTGACCTGACATCTGTTAAGAATCACTGATGCAAGCAAGAAAGAAGTTTCTGCTCTGTCTGCTTGTTGTAGTTCTTTACTTGCATGGCAGATGACCTGGAAGATTCGCTTTGTTTTGGAGAAAGGATGCACTACTGGTTCAATAGGAAACTCCTGTTCATACTTTGCTGTGAATGAGCAGCCCTTTTGAACTCCTATTGTTGCACCTAAATGTTTCAGATCAAACAAATTTTAATATCAGCCAGAGATAATCTGAGTAAGAGTTTTCAAACGATGATAGCACGTAAAAAAAGGTACCCAAATCAACCTGGATGTGTGAATAAAACAACTCTTCCCTAACTGCTTGAGAGCCAAGTAGCAGCGAGTGTTTCACACGGCTGACACAATGAACAGCTTTCAATGCAACACATCATTCCTCTCTCGATAGAAATCCAAGAACAGAGACACAAAGTTATTGACAGCCATCAGTCTGAAAAGAATTACAAAGCTATTTCTTAGGCTCAAGCAAAGCACAGTGAGAGCCATTATCCACAAATAGAGAGAACACGAAACAGTGGAGAACCGTCACAGAAGTGGCCGGCCCACTAAAATTGGTCCAGGAGCACCGTGGTGGATGCCCAGGGAGTAGTTTGCCTCAGATGAATTCAGTATTCACGACAGAACAATAAGAGAGAGTCAAAAACGGTATCCACGTGAGAGTCCTGGTTGAAAACCACGGCTGACGATAACGAAAGCAAAGATTTGCCCAACGTGGGTGACTTTATAGTATATGTGGCCGAAAACAGCATTTCAGAAAAAGAACATAGTAAACACCGTCGAGCATGTTTGCTTTATGTTTTAGACATTGTGCAGCTGGATCCACCAGATCTCTCATGGCATCGAACAGTTCACTAAAAGTGAACGTGTCGACTCCACAGCACTTCTGTAAAATCACCGACTACAGTTTTTCCAAAAACGGCGCAAATATAGCCGCTTTCCCAGTAGAAGGGCCCGTCTCTCGACACATGAATAAGACGCCGACGTCTCCTCTGACGGCTGATGGATGATGAGTCTCATGGCCACATTATGACTGCTTCATTTAACTGGCTACATTTAACTGCTTCCAACCGTTTCTGCCAAGATTTTAATGACTTATCGTGTACGAAGTTATGGTTTCCCCCCCCCCAACACTACGAAAATACAGACAAAGACTTATGCACATTTATAATGTAATCACAGCTAATGATGATGTCAGTGAAAATATTGCATGTTAACATAACGGCTCATGTTTGGGTAAAAGAATCGGATTTTGGCCCCAGCAGCAGCCACACTAAACAACTTTTTTAACACTTGTCATAGGTTGCCTTGGACTTGTAAAGCACTCAATAGTCACTTAATAGTGATTTAAGATCACAATTGAAGATTTTATTTTTAATCATAATAAAAGATTTTGTCTAAAATAGCTAAGTAGAGAGTGAACCAGTGCTGCTCGTCATCCACCCGTTGCTATACACTGCAATTGAAGGCTGTTAAACTTTCTATACATTTTCATGCAAACGTTTTGTTTAAATTTAGTTAAGCTGTTGTGTTTTGCTTTGCAGCTACACCAACAGATCATCATATGGCC
This sequence comes from Alfaro cultratus, assembly GCA_903066825.1. Classification (NCBI taxonomy): domain Eukaryota; kingdom Metazoa; phylum Chordata; class Actinopteri; order Cyprinodontiformes; family Poeciliidae; genus Alfaro; species Alfaro cultratus. Next base: position 56,889 of record CAEFZX010024058.1, on the reverse strand, counting down.
TGACTCCTTCCTAATATGGTCCTACAGAAAGCCGAAAAAACAGCTTTTCTACCAAATTTGAAGCTTAGTTTGACCGCAACCTTTTTCTCGTGGTGCTCTAGCTTTGTTGTTTTCCTCGACGCTAGAGTCCGCCAGCACTAAACCAACTTTATTATTAATTAAAAGTTCTGTCAGTCATCCAAGGTTGTTGTTAGAAATGTCATGGAGGCCCAACGCCTGACATTCAACAGGGCTTAACGGAGACAGAAATCAATATCCCGATTCTGTCAGCGTACAGAACGGCAATAGTTTTCTCTGGCCGCGCCGGGGTCGCCCCATGCTGAGCTTTTGTGTTCTGAATTCAAACATACCATTAATTCATTCAAATTTCACCTCTCTCTTTCTAATACTTGTACATTTTTAACTTGTTTAGTTGATGCAGCAGAAGCAATTCCCTACTTTCAGCAGACTGGACCGCAGTACTTTCATTCAGGAAGAATTCCTGAGAACCCAACTCTTCAAACACAGTTAGGTGAGCAAAGTGAGGAAGGTGGAAAGTGTAAAAATAAGACTTAAAGTCTACCTACTCTGACCTGACGGAGCAGGTCAAAGTCTTTAATTACCTGAGAATGGAAATGAGATGCCTTCTGTCTTGTCACTGAACTGCTGAGAGGCTTTGAGAGAATCCGCTGCACAGTTCTTTTAGTGAAGGTATTTAAAGCTCCTCTTAGTCATTGCTTCACAGAATCTTTTTCAAGTGCAATTGGTAAAGCCAACCAGGTCCAATATGTAAAAAAAAAAAAAAAAAAAGCACAAACAGTGATATGAAAAGTATTGACCTCCTTATAGATTTATTTATTTTTGCTTTTTGGACAGACTTAAATCTTTCAGACCATCTTCAAAACAAACATAACCTGAGTAAATGTTATATTTGACAAAAAGCATTCCAGCCAACCTCGCCTGATGTGAAAAAGTAATTGGCCCCTAGACCCAGTGACAGCAAAGGTGTCTTCTATGTCGCTATGGCAACCTTTTGGTCTACTCTGCTTTGCATAATTGTTTTCATCCTGTTACATCGGAGGACTTTGGAACATTAAAGGCCTGTTTAAAGTCACGTCTCATTTAGCATCTGGATTCATTTAAGTCCAGACTTTGACAAGACCACAGTGAAAGCTTCACTATTTACCCATGAGCAGGGTTTCCATTGCAAGTCTTTGTCGATCCAAACAAAAGAGTTCGGATCAGTGTACTACGCACACAAACGGGATTATAAAAGAAGATGGATTCAAATATGGGGGTGGAGCCAATCACTGGCCACACCTGGCTGGTGAGATTCATCATTAAAACTGTATGCAGCTGCGTTTCCATTAACCACAGGATTGCGCAACTCGAAATTACAAAAAGAAACTAGCTTAATGGTAACACCAATTTTTTAAAAAGCAAGTTTTTTTTGCTGAAAAGTTTGCGTAGAAACCGCAATTGTGAAAATATGTTTTTTCGACATTGGCAAAGTAACGACAAAGATTTGCACACACTTTTATGGAAACGCAGCGACAGAATAGCAAACTCAGACTGAGGTCTGATCAAGTTAAAAGCAAAACAATAGTTCCTGTTAGCTTAGCTCTTAAGAAAATGTGTTATTGTGCGATTGAGGTGTGACCTTTTATATTATTCTTACGATGGTTTGTATGGTGTGATTACTTTTATTCATCCTCATGTTTTGAATTGCTACATGCTGAATTTTAATACTACTGTTTATTTTAGGGACTACAGGTGGACTTGCATGTGTAGCTATAAACTGGTACAGTACATGTCTCTGCAGTGGTTAATGTATGTGGTGCATTGCCTCGTTTCAAATGAACTCATTCATTCTTCCTCTACTACATACTATATACCACACCACAAGGCTTGGAAAAAGGCTCGAGTTCATCTAAGTCGAAAAGATGGGCTGAAGCTGCTGCGGAGGAGATTGAGTCCTTAAAAGAAAACGACACGTTTTCACCGACCACTCACCGCCTGAAGATAAAAAGGCAGTGGGAGGGGGTAGATGGGTTTCCACAGTGATGGATAATGTAAATGGAGCCCAAACTTACAATGCCAGGTATGTGGCAAAAGGATACAGTCAAGCATCTGGTACAGACTATAATAAAACATTCACACCAACAGCAGGTACAACGTCTGTACGCGGCCTAATACAAATGGCAGCTCAGTGTGATTTAGCGTTGTGACAGATGGACGTCAAAACGGCCTAGTTCAATGCCACTATCGACTGTGAGGTGAATCTAGAGCAGTCTGAGGGCATCAGTTCGCTCGGACTCGGGTGAAAAACTGGTTCGTAAACTGAGTAAGTCGTTGTCCGGCTTAACGCAAATCAAACTTTTAGCTGACCTGAAACAAAGGACGTTTGGTTTGATTTATCTTTACACTGTAAGGAACAGAGTGCATGTCTTTTTATTTGGTGTATGTAAACGTCTGGTTTCACCTGTATGGGGGGATGGAAATGAAGTGAAATTTCAACTTGGTGCACATAGAGATGCAGGCTGGTCGAGTTTCTAGTGCAAATATCTCGGTAAGCTTGAATGAGACACAACCAGCTTTTAGTTAAGTGACAAGCTTTTGTTGAGCAAGATATAGGATCTTGTTTTAAGTAAATAATCCTTTAATATTGATGAAAGTACCTGTTCCACTAGCAGGTTACTCCACTTAAGACATTTTCCCCATGTTACAAGTTAAATAATCTGGCAGTATAAGTAGTACTTTCTCGTGAATATTAAGGAGTTACTGACTTAAAATAAGCTCCTATATATATAGCTGAAAAGTTACGTGTAATTTAGTTTTTCTTTTGTCAAACGTACTAAGATATTTGCACAAATTTTTGATTTTTTTACTCTACTTCGCGTAGCCCCACAAGTCCTTATGAAGTTATTTTATATATTTGACCATGGCTTTTAAAATCAAATACAAAAAATATCAGGCCAGATTGGCTTGGGTGCCTTTTCCTCCTCCATTAGTTAATGAAAACTGCATTTTGTATATGCAGACTGATATTAAACAAGGTAAGGTCAAATCCTACACCCAACAGCTGGAAACTTCGATACAAACGGTTTGATTATATTGAGCTGTAACTGAAGCACTCACCTCCAAGCAGTGAACCACGAACCATGGCTCACCTGGTAATACAAGGGAGTCTTTGTGAACTATAGAGTGGATTGTAATTATGCTGCTGTTCTCGTTTTCATTTGAAAAATGGCCATTAGTTCAAGGGGGAAAAAAAGCATAATCACGCCCTTGCACTGTTCATTGAACCTTTATCTCGGGAGATAAAAGTTCATTGCTGTGACGATGTTGGCTTTCCAATAAAAAAAAAAGAAACACACTGTGAGATATTCTGAAAGGAGCAAAAACAATAGAGTAATTCTGTGTGACAATGTGCACTTTATCTGTAGTCTATTTTATAAAAGAGTGCAGGGTTTCCCCCAGTGTACTATAAGCCTGGTGGCCCGCCATGTTTTACTAGCCCCCCTCCAGGCTAAGCGTTGCTTGTTTATGTTTTTAGGAAAATAATAATAATAATAATTTTTAAAAAATGTCTCTGTTGCTAGCGGGGCATATTTATTCCTAAAGGATAGGTTTATAATAGATAGGTTTAGAGTTTATGCATTTAAAGCCGGCAGCGCGTGGACCAATAACACAGCTAGCGCCTCTGCGCTTTGCCTCGCGCCCTGCCGCTGCTTTACCTCTCTTTACCTCAGCGCGGGTCGCGTGCGCCTCCTTTCACTCAAACTGGACACTGGCTGACCTGTGTGTCTATTTATATCAGCTTACTGTGAGCAATTATGTTGCTTTGGAGAACTCAAGGTAAGAGTTTAAACCCCACCGCGTTAGCTCTGGTTGCGCAGCTCTATGAACCGCAGGAATAGCTTGCAGTCGCAAATTCAGATATGCGTGGCTCTGTCTTTCCTGTAAAGTTCATGTATGTGGCCCCGGTTGGTCGGAGCGTTAGTGGTTAACAAACCAGCGCTAACCTCATCACGCAGGTTCAGCCCGGTGAGGAGTTTTCGCACTCACCTCGCAGTCACGCTTCACGCTGGTTTTATGCTATTTTATTATTATTTTTTGTATTATTTTTCCAGTTACACGATGCATCAATTCCGGTCCTCAGGCCCCCCTGCCCTGCATGTTTTAGGTGTTTCCCTTTTGTCACACACCTGGACTGAGTCTGTGGGTGATTAACAGGCNTGATGGTCATGCAATCATTTGAATCAGCTGTTCTGGAATAGAGGCACATCTAAAACATGCAGAGCAGGGGGGCCTGAGGACTGGATTTGAGAAGCACTGACGTTGCACAGAGATCTGAAAATCTCGTCCCATTAACTCCAGCAACCAGAACAGCTTCTGTGACTCTTAGTAAAACCTCAACAGACACGAAATGGAAGAGCTATTAAAGCCACATCAGTACCATTGAATTCAATCTCCCACTTGTTGCGCATCTCTGCACAGTGCAGCGGATTTAACTCATCATACAGGGCAGGTCCAAGGCTGCATGAGGCCTTGAGCAGAATTTGACTTAGGGGCCCCTCTTGCTGCTAAAAACATGAGCATCTCTAACAGCTTCTGTGTTCGATTTAATCTGGGAGAGGGGGACTAGTTTAACTGGCCAACCTAAAAAGCAATCAGTTTACTGATTTGTATTTGTGAACCAACACCTCAAAGATTAAACTCACAGCATCAGATTGTCGCTATGGTAGCAAAACAATCTAACTATGAATACTGTTCTTTGAAGATTTACAAAGTAAACTTGCCAGGTCTTTTAACACCATTGATATTCTCAATAAATAGAATATCTGTGGTCTGTGGTCTGTGCTAAAATATTAGCATTTATGGGCCCCTGAAGCCCTGGGGGGCCTTATGGAGCTGCTGACTTAATTTGGATTAAACAAAAATGAAAATAGTTGATATTCATTTTAATTGGATTTTTTGATTTGTTGCTTTTAAGACTAGTTCTGGGTTTAAATAGCGTTTCACTGGTATTTTTCCGTAACATTTAATTACCCAGTAATATTTTTATATTTTCGTCTACTTAACATCTTAGAATACAAAAACAAGGTGGACTGCCAGCGGACCGCTTCGGCGCCCCGACCATCGGGCTTAGCAAGTTTCCTGGGGGGAAACCCTGGAGTGGGTTTGATTTTTTTTAAACAACGTTTCTCATATTAAAAGAATGTCTGTAATTTAGCTAAGCGGAGCACCTCACCCCTTAATCAGACATTTAAAGGAAAGGTGTTATCATGGTAATTGAGGTGTGTTTTACCGACTTGAGCACAAGGTTGACATTTTAACTGCAGCAAACATGTGATTAAGTCATTATGTTCATTCATTCATATAGGCTGAATGCCTAAATGGGCAAACATTTCAATCAAACTATTGTAGAACAATATGTTGCAATTCAAGTATTCACAGTCAAACTACATTATATTTTTTTTATTCTAAAAAAAAGCACGTCCTCCTCTGGCATTTTATTAACTCCCTACAAGTGTTGGGACGCCATCTAAGAAAATATTTGGAGTTTTCTTCTTACAAGATAAAGGCGTTAAGACCATGAGAGCGACGGCTGTTAGAATCTAACGTGGCATTTGAAGAAGATAAGTGCTTTTTTAAGCCTGGCTGTAGATGGAATCTGGAACCTTCAGAAGTTAAATATGAGGTTTGATGCCCATTAGAGATATTTCCTTCTTTTATCAGCTGAAAAAAACCAATGAGATTATCCTCTTCCTCCTAATTACTCTTTTAAGAGTAGGAGTTCTCAAACCGTTTCCCTCTTAAATCACTGTACTCTCTCCATCTGATACGCTCAGGATTTATTTACCATAAGGCTGAAAGTGTGTGACTTTGATCCGGCCAGATTGCGCACCTTTACAGAATCATGAGTGAATTTTAAGACACTACTGCTGTTTAAATCCTCCACAAAACAGTTTTGTTTTCGGAGAGGTGCAATAGTTTTTGGCAAACGTATATTGTCCAATTTCACTTGAAAAACTTTCATATATGAAAAGCAGGATTTTAAATATATATAAATGTATGTAGACCCATCACAATGTGTAATAAATCAATTAGTTGCTTGATAAACTAAAACAAGCTCAATAATTTCCATTTGCATGATTTGTTATTTTTCTCTTTCTCTACCAAAAACTAGATGAAAAGGTCTTCAGTCTGGTGCTGTGGTCTCCACCAGCCCTTTATTTTGAAGGGCAATTTTCTTTACAGACTCTTTGTAATTCAATTTGTTCATTTCTGTTGAGCTCATTTCTGTTGGATAACATGTGCTCCAGTTCCAGTGATAAATGTTAATTAGAATTGAAAGTTTGTTGATCTTTGACGAGATGTTATCGCATTATTACATTACTTAAAAAACAACAATACAAAACAACAATGTTATCGTTTATCGCAATAACTTCTGGGACAATTTATCATCCAGCAGAAGTTATTGTGACAGGCCCAGTCCAAAGATTACACATTGATGGCTCCGATATAAAAAAAATAAATAAAAAAAAACGTGAGCGAGTGACTGAATTAAAACAAAATTCTCTACTCCTTGTAATCCCTTTCTCTTTTCAACAAGTCTCACAAAGTCAAATTTGCACACCTTAAAGGTATCCGAGCTATTTTAAGCTCTCTTTATCACCTACCGCGCTTCAGGGGAGAAAGCTCTTTGAATCAATTACGTTCCTCCCTACAGCCTTTGCCACCATGTCCTGCTGTGGGTGCTGGAATGCAGTAACCCGCAGCCATATGCTAATCAGACACCCATATGTCGCCTGTGAGACTATCAAAGAACCCCGAGGACCCAGAGGACAGAGGACGGCACTGAGACCAGGGAGGGTGGTGTTGGATAAGAGGCAAGTTGTTGCCCTCTGCACGTCTTTGCGTTGCAGCGTGGTGAAAGAGAGAGAGACAGTTGGGGGAAGTGATGGGGACAGTCTGGCCTGTAGTGTACTGCCAGATGGAGTGATTGCCTGCGGACATTCGCACTTAGTCGGAGACCAGTGGATGCATGTTGGTGCCAGGGAGCATCCAAAATAGTCTCTCCTTTCCATAGTTAACTCTGACGGCACAGAAAAACCTTTTTAACTTTTAAAGGAATTTTTATGCTAACATCTGCCGCGGCGAGCAGAAGATCCCATTAAACTTTCAGAAACGCAAAGTGTATTCCGGGTCAATTTGTGATCGGAACAATGACGCTTTCACAGAAACGAGAGTTGCGTAAATGCTGGATTGCTTATAGCTGCAGCATGTCACTTTTATAAGATACATATTAGATACATATTTGTTGAAACCGTCACTATCCCCCCCTTCCCATATTGCTAGAAAAATTGCTATTTTTCCAACAATATGTTTATTGCGTTTTTGCATATGTGCAACATAGGAAACATGCACTTAAACATTGAACACCTCACCCACAATCAACAATCAGCGTATAAAATAACATTCAGCTAAAAAAAAAGGAGAAAATTTAAAAAATGTTGAAAAAATAAATAAGACAAAAAAGATTCAATCATCCAACTCTAAAGCCTCATTAATGTATCCCTCTCTTTTTAATAAATTAGTGTTAATCCTATTGGGTGCTGATCCTTTACTTTGTTCCATTCCATTCATTGATTACTGTCCAAAAATGCATGAAGTTGTGCCATATTTCTTCAAATTTAATGCTCCCAGTTCTAATTACAAACAACCAATCAGAGCCAGGAGGCGGGTCTCAGCCCTGTCCATCAATCACCCTCCAAGTGGCGCCACTCATCCTCTAATCCCCCTCCCACTTTGGCTCTTCTACGGTACAGCCTCTTCCCAACAGCAAAGCCTGTCATGAATGTGAAAGCTAGTTAGCATGGCCACCGAACTCAGCAGATAAACGATTTTGCTGTAGTGGCGAGTTGTTTCTAGGCCATTAGCACATTTAGCGGCGCATTCACGAGCTTGATTGTCAGCGCTAAGACCCTCCTCCTGTCTCTGATTTTGGCAATAGTAGCTCAGGGAGGAGGTGGAGGAGGCTGATATTTTCACAGTTTCTCTGTCTCATATTAAGTCACAACATGGAGACAGTTTTAACAAATATGTGAAAAATAGACATTTCTATAAAAGATGCATCCTGCAGCTTTAAGACTCGTCAGTCTGGATGTTGATTTTATCTGAAGACAGACTCCCCTCTGCCTCCTCTTTTTCATCCGCAACATCAGGCGAGACGTCAATATGACCCGGAAAAGCCTTCCATAGAAAATTTTAAACATAGCTACGGTGAAGCCTTGCTCTCAGGCCAGGTTTATTCCGCTTTCTCCCTCACAATGCATAGTTTCCCCTCCTTGCTATTCTGATTGATTTCTAGACTAATTAAGTATCAGTTGTGTGCAACGTGGAAGGCTCACTTGATATTTTGTGTTAATTACAGCCTCTTGGTGGTGAATAGAGAGATGATGCAAGTTGACCTTACCTCCAGAGGCTTCTTCCTGATGAGAGCAGCCAATTACTTTAAGCTCCTATAAGAAGAGAGAGAAAAAGAAAAGCTCAAGTCTGCTTTGAAGACTTCCGATCGCTTTCATCTTACTCTACAGATAATAGAAAAGGAAAATGAAGTGTCCAAGGCCGCTGAAAGTAAGGTAAAGCACAATAGGCCTTGAATAAAGGGGACAGGTGGGTGAAATAAAAGGGGGGGAAACAACACGAGTCAGTGAGCCGCACTTCGCGTTGGGAGCCGGTGAGCACAGCTGAGCTTCGGAGAACATTTACGGTGAAACTCCAGACATCCAGACGGCCTTGAGGCAAAGCCGCCGACCTGACAGCGAAAGAGCAGCTGGGGTCGCTGGATATTCTGCTACCGCTGACAAAAGTCATGTCTGACATGTTTTCCATGTATCAAGGACTGACCTGTCCTCAGTTTGAGACACAGCGACACTCCCCCACCCACCCACACCCACCCTCTTTGGCTGACCACTAAAAACGCTTGGCTTAAGCGTTGATAAAAGATAAGAGTTACTTTATATTCATATTTAGCTTGTTACACTTAAAAATCATCTAACATGTTAATATGTTTCATCAAGATGTCCATTTTTCTCTTTCGGGGCATTTCACTTGCACATAAATCTATTAGAAATGAAAATAGGCCAGTCACAATAATCACTAAATCAATTATTGGTTTGATAAATTAAAACAAGCTCAATAATTTCCATTTGAATGATTTATTGTTTTTCTCTGTTCTCTTTAAACCAAGAGCTTGATGACAAAAGTCTTCAGTTTGGTGCTTTGGTCTCAACTAGCCCTTTTTGTGAAGGACAATTTTGTTTACAGAGACTTTATAATTCATTTTATTTGTTGTTCCTGTTGTAAATGAACAAAAAATAAATGTTTTGTTCATTTATTTTTGATTTTTCAAATTTCTTCCAGCTCCAGTGTTGAAGTTCATTAGAATTGAAAGTTTATCGATCTTTCAGAATGTGTTCTTCCATTATTATACCATTTCTATTATATTACTTGAAAATGGTCTCAACATAACAATACTATTGTTTATCGCAATATATCGTCCAGCAAACTTTGTAATCGTGACGGGACAAAATGAGACATTCTCGTTTTTAGAGGAGATATTTTCAATATGTTATGAATTAAAACAAAATGCTTCTCAAAATGTGTCTAAATTTTTTCATAAAAGTTCGTAACAAACATGTACAGCTTTCTTCTTTGAGTTTAGTGTAGCGTTTCCTCCTCTGTTAATTTCAGTCAGTATGAATTAACATTTAAGGCACCGGTCAAAAAACGATTCTTCAAAAACAAATCTAAAAAGTGTGTGCTACTAAAACTATGGGGAAAAAAATGGCACTTTCACAAGCGGAGCAATAAAGCTTTAGATATGCTGCTCCACTTAATATATAAATTTAAAAAAAACTGTTACAAATTACTTTGGGTTGATTTCAAATGAATGGACAGGGATCAAACAGAAAGTGAAAAACAAAGATATGATGTAGAAAGATGAAAAGGCAAAGGAGATAAAAGTAGGAGAGAAAGAAAATACAAGATGTCACCTTGGAAATTTGCTTCTACACCTGCAGAAAGTGATAAAAAAAAAAAGGACAATCGACATACATATATAATGACAGTAAAAGTACATTGTACCAATTATTACAAACACCTGAATCGAAACACTTGTAATTTTTCTACTTGTTAGTGTAATATTTCTCTTACTCTTTCATGGCTGCTGTCATCACAGAGGGCAAAGACAGAGTCTGAACTAAGGAACGTCTGGGATAATAAAAAAGTAGGTCAGACTGTCTACATGACTCCCTGACATTGCTGAAGTGGGTCAGAGGATCTCTGGGTAACCAAACGCCACAGAAAATGTGGATCTTTTTTGAGGAAATATCAAGTTGATCTCTGTTTGTCTGCAACACTATCCCTCAATTTTACAGCAAACTCTGTTGAATTAGCTCATTATTTAATCTTCTCTGCCGCTCCCATGAGTTGTGCCTCTGGTGATCATTGCTTCGCATCAACCTTGGTAAATAAGTGACCCAGAATTGCAAGCGCACCACATTAAACTCCATCTCCAGAGCAGCTCAGGTATTCTGTGGGGACTTTATTTCTGCAGTAAGCCAGTCTTGCTTCACTGGGCAGCAGAAGCTGTCTTCATAATGTGAACTGTATGTTTCATATCTAAGTTAATCACCCTTGTATAGTGTACCTGTGAGCCTCAAAACAGCGTACTATTGTCTGCAATAAATCAAGCAGCACTACCTGAGAATTCGTCGCCCTAGGCCAACAGAATACTAAACTATATTTCTGAGTCTAATTGGATGAAAAAGTGTCCTCAATGAAGTGTGTTGTGCTTGAAGTGCTTTCCGTCTGGATGCCATTTATCAGAGTCAAATGATCTTCTCAGCGCCAAACGCAACACTACAGAACGCATTCAAATAGGCTTTTTGAAAGGTGCTGGCGCCATAAAGCCATTTTAGGAAGATGAAAATTTGGGATTGTTTATGCACAGGTAGCTTGTAAGTCAATGCTTTCGGCTTTGGCCTTGAAAAGTCTAGTTTTTCTGAAAGGCCAAAAAAGCCATCGCCTTTGGTAATAAGTTATTTAAACCGATAGTGCTTAAATTCACAAGCGTGAACAAAATACCCAAACGATAAAGCAACTCTTAAGCTATTGCTTGTCTTATTTGTCCATGTAGTACTTTTCCTGTGCTGCACCGCAAAGCATGGGAGTAATCTTATATTCAGCTATAAATTATACTTTAGTCCAAAGTAATAAAACAAAACTGCCTTTGAAGGAAATGCTTTCTGAAGGCAGCAGAAAAGCATTCACATAAAAGAGTTTTATGAGTGTGAAACATTCCCATCATTTCACACTCATCAAACCATTTAGATGCACTCACTACATAGCTTTTAGGTTATATAAAAGGTGTGGACTGTGGGGGAACAAACACAACATCTAAAGGTTTAGGTTGACCTACAGCCATGTAAAGAAAATGGTTTAAGTTTTCGCCTCACTATGCTCTACTGTGGGGTTACATGGTTAAAGGCCAAGGTTTTTACTGTTGAAAGAAAGGCACACAACAACAAGACTAATGTGTACATTTTTAAAAAATCCTAGTGAAGATATTTTTAGCTGCATTGAACACCTTTGTTTATGATCCATGAAACGAAACTTGAAAGCATATTCAACCTCACTGATCTTTTTCCCTGTTGTTTTGACGAAGTCTTGACCAACAGAATTTTGGCTTTTTTGCCCAGAATTTCTCTAAATAATGAGAAAATGGATTTTTACTAATTTAAGAGAGGTACAGCTATGTAATGCCATGAACCCACCCAATATGCCTTAAAACATGAATGAAATCTTTCCCTTAAGTGACCAAAAGGCAAGCATGAGACTCCAGATCAATTGGATGAAGGTTCTTTGATCTGATAGGACAAAAATGAAGGTTTTTGGCTGTCCGATGAAATGCTATGTTTGGTGAACACTGCAGATCACCAAAAAGATCCTATCACCACTGTGGAGCTGTGGCATCATGCTATGGGTATTTATCCCACTAGTGGTGCCAGAGGGGAGTACAAATGGGGAAGTGAACAGCCAAATCTGACTCACTCTACCAAGGCAATGTCTTGGTGGAAGATCGAATGGCCAACAAAAATAAATAAGGTGAATGTTCCAGAGTTACCGAGTCGAACGCCCAAAACTAAATGTAGCCAATGAGGATTTTTTCCTTTCACAACTTAGATGACACTGCAGATGAAATGTTAACATGTTTTTTTAACACAAAAATAACGTCCTCTTATCTTGACTAAGTCTTAAACCCCATCAACATTCCCAGTGCCTTGCCTACTGACTCAGCATCTTTTAAAAATGTTCTGCCTCTGGACGATACGGACTATTAGCTTTATTCCAGGAAACATCTGCCCTTTGCTGATTCGGAAAAAAAAACATCCCTCACAATTATTTTAGCAAAGCTGAAATGGCCACATAATGGACAGACAGATGAAAGAAAGAAGTGGCCATCTGCTACTATCTGCTGAAACAGGGGAGAAAAATGCCAAAAGATAATATTTATATATGCCTCAGTGGGAGTTTCAGTGGATTTTCATTATACCTGGTAAGCTTAATCATGAAGGAGAAAAAAATCACTAAACTCTTACTAAGATATTGCTTGATATGAAGTAGCTAGTAAAGGAAATATTCTTTAAGAAGGTGTTCAATGTTTGAATCATAGTTATACAAGTCTGTTTGTATCGCAGAGTTCCGATTGGATCACAAGTCTTTAGTTTCTAGAGGTAATCTGCTTTACCAGATTCAGATCTTTCCTAGACAGTCTTTAGATCATGTCTGTTTTTAAAATAATACATTTGGGTCATAGAACTGAGCGTCATCCCAATTGTTGTTCAGGTGAGGGGAAAAGATGTGAGAAACACAAAGGGTAATACTAAGTGGGTCATGTCCTTCTCCATCAGTCCCTAGTGAATGTAGGGAAAATGTAGCAGTTGCTTAGAAATAAAAACATTTTCATTTATCAGGAGGTGAATAGCTAGTACTGCAACAAAATAATGTATATTGGCTTTGGAGATGGTGCTTATGTAGTTATGTAGTATCCAGTAGCTATTCCTTTATGTGTTTGTTGGAGCAAAACTTCAAGGTATTATTTTGCTATTGCCTCAGAGATGGTACTTTCATGATACCATTGGGGACCAACAAGTGGCCATTGAATCCTGGTTGTGTTTGCATTAAGCTGAGTGCTGCCTTGAAAGAGGACGGGGATTGTTACATCAAAAATGCACAAATTGGGACGTGACATGATTTACCATGATTTACTTTGTGACACAGAAATGGACAACATCAAGGTTGTGTTGCTGTTCATTGTCATACAACTACTGTGTATAGACTAAGCTATACATGGTGGTTAGGACATTTATTCATCTGGTATTACTCAACTTCACATACAAGCTCCAGCTCCTTCCCCTACTGTTAAAGTTCACAGACTGCTAGAGGGTCTCTTACTGGAAGAGTGTTTTTCTTATTGGCTTGTAAACCTGACACATCCTGATATCAGGTTACCTTTACCGCGATATAAAGCTAAAGTCATTTCTTTATCATCAGTGGACTTCATAAAAGCTCTAGAGCTACTTCCCTTCCCCAAGGGCATTTGGTGGTTTTGCTGTTGTGGCTTTATGCCACTCTTGATCATTTGTTCCGAGCTAAATGGTAATTATATGATTTTGATGATGTGTTTTCTTAAAAATATTTTGTGTAAAATGGGAAGCGTGGTAAGGGTTCAGGCCTCCACCCTCGCCTGCCACCTGACTCACCCTGTGCAGCATTAATTGGAAAATCTCGCTTAGATCAGAGCAATAGGGGGAACCTCTAGGAGCCAGAAAGTCTCCAGGAGGCTAGAAGGCTGGAGCTCTCTGATCTAAGCAAAATTTGCCAATTAATATGGTTTGCTGTTGTCGAGATCCATAAATCACTCTGAGTCTGACTTGTCTCCTGATGCCCATTTGCCACGGGATATTCTAGCAGTTGCTAAAACTTTAGACAATGCAGCCTCTGGGTTCAAATGTCTACTCAAACATCTCAATAAGCCAAAACAAAATCTACACCGATTATTTTTATGTGCTGAGGTGATTACAAGGTAAATCGGAACTGGGATGTAAAACCTCAATGAAATGTTAACAGAGGGGAGTACAAATGGGGAAAAATATCCTGTTTTCCCAAAGAAAACAGGATATCGGTACTGGGTAGTTCAAGCTGAATGCCTAAATTTCTGAGAGAAACTTTTAGTTTGTTCTTTTTGTGACAACAGCCCTGCAGGTCTTTGTATCTGATCTATAGCAGCAGACCTGTTACAATAATTTGGTACAAAACTCCCTCTTGAGCCATCAAATTCAGTACCTGTGAACTTATCCTTTTCATCAAAAACATAAGCCTCTCAACCTGCTTAGCAACATTACATATGCAAAACAACATAAAGTAATGAAAATAGGAGCATTTTACTGTGTTGCTTTTTTTGTCCATGTGTCATTTGGACCACTGTAAGAGCTTCAGCTTCCTAGCCTAAATGCTCTAAACAGCATTTTAACCTATAATGAATTAAACATTTATGCGCTAATAAATATTTAGGATTTGCAAGGACAGTTTGTCGCCACAGAGGAACTTCATACACGCTATTTGAGCTTGATCATTTAAAATTAGGTGCGTTATCCCCACATAAAAAAAGTCAAGTGAAAGAGATCCCTAACCGACCAATTAGTAACCATCTCAATGCTCATCAAGGCCAATTAATTATGGAGGCTGGAATGAAAACAGCAATACACAGCGGGCCAGCTGGAATAATGTGGAATGCAGCCCCGACGCTCTAATGAAAGCTGGTGGTGGTGATGGGGTTGAAAGCGAGGTCATTCAAGGTGGGAGCTCAGGGTTTTTGGTCGAAACACTATCCTGCTGATTCAGATGCTCTCCCAAGATAATCAGCACCATCAGAGATCTGGGTTCTAGAAACAGGAGGAGGTAGAAATCAATACAAACTTACCAGGAGCAGCACAGAGCACACATGCTAATGAGTCCAACTGCTAACAACATGACTGTATTAAAGTAGCTAAATTTAGCCATAAAATTTGAAGCGGAAAAATTTGACTTAAGTTTGACTTTTCCTCAAGGCACTTTATAAGTCAAAAGTGATGTTTTGATTAGTTTTGCGGATATAGACTCTTGATAATTCGCAGGCACTTTCAGAACCATAAAGTAAATTTATTGCTTAACGTATAATACATAGCACAGACCCCTGTCAATATCACTTGTATTATATTCTGTGGGCATTTTTCAATGACTAGTCTAGCATTATAATCCAAGGTTTGTTGGAATTATAAAGTCACTATATGCAAAGATGGCTAAGGTTTTTATAAACGATGTGATATTCCATTGTCTGAAAGACGTGTTCAGGGCTTTCGAAACAACTCCAGACTACCGGCTGATGAGAAGGACTGCTGCGGTTTTGCTTGCAGAAGCCATAAAATGTACATGGGAGAAAGTCAGGCTATCAAGACTTTCAGTTGGCATCAAGGACAGTCTAGAAAACCATTCGGCAAATCAGAAATGGACAACAATCACCATGTCCTCTCTAGAGAAGTCTGAGGCCTCAAAAGAAGCCAAGTTCTTTACCAAGGCAGCAGTTGCCAGGATAATGAAAACGTTCCCTGAGGAAAAGGCGCAAGGGTAGATAAGATTCATCCCAAAAATACCAGAGACTCTAGGCTTTATTTGGCCATTGAGTTTGACCGACCTCTTCAGTGCCAAACAAAGGATTAGAGCAATATCTCAAGCGTTGCAAACAGGGATGGTAGTTCCAGTTTTCAAGAAAGAGGAACAGAGAGCGATTCCAGTTATTAAAGGATCACACTTCTCAGCCTCCCTGAGAGTTAACTCTTCAGTGTTGGAAATGGGGCTGCAACTATTAAACCTTGCATTCAGGGGAAAAGGTTGTCTGTGAAATATTGAATAACTTAATTGATTCTTTGAAATCCCAAGTCCGGAGCTATGTTCGCAATCTCAGCACAAAGCTCAATTTGTTTCCACTGTGAGCATCACTAAATTGGTGCTGCCACTTTTGTGAGCCTGTTAGTGGTTTTCATGGACAGAATCTGAAACCAAAGTTATAGAGGGAAACATGTTTGCTTTGTCAGAACTAACACTCTAAGGATCCTCAAATCCAGGCCTGAAGGGCCAATGTCTCTGTTCTAACACAGCAAGATCAAATGGATGACTCATCTCCTCAGTCCAGTCATCTTAATGACCTCATTAATCGACTAAGGTGTGTTCAAGAAGAGACACATCTAAAAGTTGCAGGACATCAACCCATGAGGCCCCCATTTTACTCTACTGCTTGAAATCCTTACAATCAGGGTGTCCCAAAGCTGTGACTTTGAATTTTTCCTGAATTGGTTCTGAGAGGATAATCCTTAATTATTCTCAACTAGAAAAAGGTGAACCGCTTCCTCTTGGTCAGGTGTTAGACTCAGTCAAGATTTCTTCTAGTCAAAAGCAAAAGCTGGAGAAAGTCTGTCAATGTCTCGACTCTCGACTACAATCATAAGAAACAGATCATAGCCATTGGGTGGCTGGACTCAGGCTTAGAGATTAGTGACGTAGAGCCCATGTTCCTCTCCATTTTTGGGTGGAAGGTATGGATCTATGCATTCCCACTGGATACATACCTTGGATCTATGGCCAGAACTCACTTGACGGCCTATTTAATCCGTCTGCATTTTGATACCTGTTCCCCTGCCACTCAATTTTGGTTAAGGAGAAGCGGACGGATGACGATAAGATGACAGACGGATAGTTACAAGTGGGGGCACAATTACTGCTAAATTTGTTCTACTGACATCAGTCTAAGAAAATGATCCATATTTTGACATATAATGTCTTTATAAAGCAAAGGTTAAAACTGGTTAAAAGTATTTTTTGACATCTCAGTTACCTTTGGCAGAGCAATGGACTGTGCCTTTCATAAATTCTTCTCTTCTGTTGCAACGCAGGGCAACCTCCTGGTCTTTTTCCCCCCTAATTAGTCACATGATAGAAATGATGTGAGAAACAATCTAATTAAGAGGTGCCTGACTCGATTTGCTTGCGGAAAGTTTAATAATGGAAGTGGGACAAGTGAAGCTGCGAAACAAAGAAGGAGTGAAGTAGTCATAGCTAATGTCTGCCTTCTGTCTTTCCTCATCTTCAAGATGGACTTCATCCTACGAGAGCAAACAATTTCAAGTTACAATGTTTGCCTTTGTTGGATCTTTTCCTTTCGTCAGGTCTATTAAGTGAGTTATTTATTCAGCAGGTAAATTATTATTTAGAGAATCTAAAAATAAATTTTCCTTAATGAAAATTAAAACATTAAAGGCAGTGAGGAAAAGTAGTGGCCATATATGATGCTGTTTGTTCACCAAACCTCCCTAACAATTGTTAAAGTTCAAGTCTGTGTATTAAAGGTAACAAGGGGTGGAAATTAGCTCCCACCAAATGCAGGTAAATGTATGAAGTGGTGTGTAAATTGGAGCAACGCAGTTGTCATAATTTAACACAAAAAAAGTATATTAATGTCATTTTTATCGACCGCTATTATTAATATCATATAAAAATGTTTTTTAAATTACTTCAATAAATACTATCTGTGGCAGTTGTAGCCAAAATGTGGAAATGTTCAACATAGGAAATGATTGCGAGAATGTTAGGGTTGTGTAGTTAAAGTTTGCTGTTAGTAATTACTTAAAATGAACTTATTGCTCTGCACCTCTGTTAAGGTGTCCAGTTAGTCTGTATAAGTACATGTGCAATACAAGAAGCTAACCATGCTTCTTGTACTGACAAGAAGCATGGTTTCTAACTCTAGGTTTTCATAGAGTTACGAGTAAATCATATATTTTATAGAATTTGATTGTACTGGTGGGGTTTGTAATCAGAAGGAAAAAAATAGTGGCTGGTGAAATGTCTGAGTGGCCGGTAAAAAAATGTCCTCCACCTCCACTGTGGCTGGTGGAGGAAATGTTTCATTTGCACCCCTGTACTTTCCAATGCATGTGGCTACACTAGATTTTATTTAGGTGCATACATCAGATTGAATCTCTTTCATAATTATGTGCTAATTTGTGTTGGTCTGTCACACAGCCTTCCAAGTGTTTGGTTGTAAAAGTGACAAAATGGAAAAAGATCAAAGGGTCTTAAACACATTTGTGAGTCATTGCATGGTCTGCAATGTATGCAAAATACATGCAAAACCTGTTTTATTTTCAAGTTGCATTTTACATATCCTCTCCACTGTGGATTTTATATGCCAGAGAAGAAAAGAACAAGGAGTGCTCGTCTTCTCTGAATAAACGTGAGATTTTGGCTCTTTCTTCACCGTTGCCGTGGTCACCGCCACCGCATAAACAAACAGACACAGTAGGGCTTCTCTTAATGATACGCACCGGGTATATTGCCCAGAATAAATGATGCTCTGGACATCAAACACAGGGGGGAGATATTTTGGCAACATTTTCCTTCTACGTGGGGCCAGATCAGGTGACAAGGTTGCCCTGCAGTGTTGCCCAGGATGCCGTCTAGTCAAAGTTTTCCAGCAGTGCAGTTGCTTCCAGTTGTCGAAGTAATTCTGTGTCAGTCTGTCCTCTTTGCTTCTTGATGCCTCCGACGGCACGTTTAGACGTGTAAATGGGTGTTGAAGATTGTGGAAAATAATTTCAAAAACTACCTCTGTGTAAACAAATTTGAGCTGAAACTTTAACACATTCTAGAAAGATGTCAATCTTATCTAACCAAATAAAAATATCCAATATATAACAGTGGCTATCGCTGTTCCAACTCTGTGAGGTGAAATTTCTTTTAAACTTAGAAACTTTGGGTTTTCTGTCAAATTTACTGTGCATGCAGAAAAGATAAAATTGTACACTAAAGCAAGCCTTTTATTATAAAAGCAGGGTGAGATATCATATGCACCTAAAACGGTGCTTTACGGTTCATATGCATTTCCACTGGAACATAACAGAATGAGGACTACTTCCAAATTCTTCACCTCAAATCAACAGAAGTTTATAAATAAAACTCGGACGAAGTAGCAGGACAATAACTCCAAAATTCGTGAACTGTTTTTTAGTGAAAACTTACAAACTCCCCTCAAAAGCAACATGAAATCAGTAAATTGAAATAATGTCTACCGATTCTGAAAGTGGTCAAATATTGTCAAATATCAGGGCAAAAATATTAGTGAGTGTGGTTATGTATTATTTAGGTCTTTATTGATAATTTTGGCTTTGTGTAAATTTGCAAAACATAAAATAAAATGAACAGGAACTTGTATCTAGTGCAGTCAAATCTTGCTTTTAAAAATCAGTAAAGGTTATATATTGTTCCACCGTTCCATCCTGGATAAAAAATAAAATAAATTTTAAAAAAAACTAGACCTCAAAGCTTATGACTATAATGTGTGACTGCTAATTTGCAATAATCCAACACACCTTTTTTTTTTTTTCTTTGTTCAAGAAGTACGATATGAAGTTACTCTAACTTCATGTAAAATGGGAAACTGTTCATCCATACATCGCATCCAATTAACGCAACTAAGAGCTGAATGATTAACTGTTGGTAGGTAATTACTTCTCAGCCAGGGAGCACATCTCTGTTGTTTGTCTAATACCTACAGTACTGTTCTCATTAGGTGGTGTGAAATGGAGGCTACAATCTGGAGGCAACCAGGTGAAGGTAATAATTACGTTAACAAAGACAAAATACACCACAAAGGCAGCACTGAAAATAAAACACCCCGGAAACAAAGAAACAAATACAACTGATGGAGAAGATGCTGACCTGTAGCAAGGAAACGACTTAAGTTAATTAATAATTGATCAGCAATTAGTTAAATAAATTAAAGGCTTAAAAAGCTACTAAAAAATTAATCTTTTACTGCATAATAATCTAACCCTGCAGTTCTTTGATAAATAAGATTATTGTAAACAATCATTGATTCTCAAACATTTTACCTGGCGAAATAAGAGTTGAACGACAATAATAATTCCAGAAAACTTTGATTAATTTCTTTTTTTTTAATTCTCCAAGTGTTAACTCGGAGAATAGAGAGAGCTTCAAAAATATTTATTTAACTGTAATTAGGGTGAAGATTTGACGAGTATTTTATAAAGATCAATTCACATCGGCTTCACTTTGTTGTCGTATCTTTCCTGAGTGGCTCAGAGAAACGAGCCTCCAGACTAGTTTCTCTGTTTGACCCTGATACAAATAAAGTCACAGATTACTAGTTAAGAGATTACTAACACGGATCAACACACAAAAAGTGATGTATGACAATAAAAAGACTTCAGTTGTGATTTCTGGCACCTCTGATTTGTAAAGGAACATTTTGAACATTTTGTGGTAATATTGTGATAGCAATAAAAGCGACAATAAAAATTATCACTTCTTTTGTAGTGAGAAGAAGTGATAGGTGTCACAGGTGCTGTGACACCTTCAGTATAACTGAAGGTGTCACAGCAATTATAGCCCCACAAACACAAATGTGTTTTTGATAAACATTCCTAGCTGTAATACGTTTCTTTAGGAAACCAATCACATAAAGAAGAGTCATTTGTATCACTAAGCTGCACATGGTAATTGTATTTAACATGGTAACTCCAATGTGTTGGAGGAAAAAAGTAAAACTGTCAATCTTACCAGCAAGGACAGTTTTGGAGGTGACTAAACATCATTAATTGAAATTCTTACGACAAGAAATTTCTCAATAAATGATGAACGATGCAGTAAATGCCCACCTTTAGTTTATAGAGAGTTTATGAATGCGATCAAGAAACAGAACTAAATTATAGACCCTTAAAAATTGCAAATGTAAGCTGCACAGTTCCAGTCTTGGCATGGTGGCCATTCTGCTTTTATTCAATCATACGTTAAATCACTCAGATTATAGAAACATAAATCATGGCATTAAACTAATAAAATAAATCACTCTAAATATTAGTCTGTAAATATGGAGAAATAAATAGTTCTTTCGTGCAACATTTCCTTTTTTTTAAGTCTGCTTATAAATCCTGGGAACCTTAAAAGGGAACAAAACACCGCCTCTCTAAATGTCATCATCATTACTGATGGAACTGAACCAACAGGGAGAAAGTGACCCCTTGTCATTTCTGGAGGGGTGGAGGGAGTTTGGGACGGTGGCCATTCGGCTGCTAAGTAACATTCATGCACGCTGCTCCGACATCCCTTTGTGTATTATTGGTGTACTGTATGAAGTAATGTATCACTACTTGACAAGATTTTTTTATTTTTTTGTGTCCATTTAGAAGATGAATCTGAACTGGCAAGACTCGCTCCTTTTGGCACGTACTTTTATTCGCAAAGAAAGAGTCCAACAAAAGGAGAAGGTAATGAATGGACTCTCTGAAGGTCACTGCACTGCCCACTAATGGGTAAAGCACTCCCTGTGGTATCACTGAATAAGTCCCTTTTCTAGAACAGTGATTTCTGACAATGAGGCGAAATTAGGAAGAATCTGGGAGCAGGCCGTGAGGGGAATGAGGCTGCGGGGTGAATTCTTGGCCTATAATGCACTTTGAAGATTACAACTTAGCTCCGCACAAGGTCAGCGGGTCTTTCACGGGCGGGGGGACATCTGTACGTTTTGGTGAGAGGCAGCACTTCCTGTGCAGTCCATGTCTTATATGTGATTAATGGGCACCTTGCAAAAGTATTCATAGCCATTGAAGCTTTCCACATTCGGTCTCGTTCCAACCTTAATGCATTTTCATTGGGATGTGACAGAACAACACTAAATTGAACATTGTGAAAAGGAGGGAAAGTGATGGAATTTCAAAAATGTTAACATATAAACATCTGCAAATTGTGCATTTGTATTTAACCCCAAGTTAACATTTTAAAAGGAGGGTGGTAGGTAAAATTTACTTGTTTGAGGTTTTTGAACTACTCACTAAGCCTGTCATGGTGACAAATTTTGCTGGACGATAAATTCCAGCAAATTGCTGCTGGTGGACAGCTCTAGCGCCCCCTACCACCGGGCTTAGTGGGTTGTCTTGTTATCACCAAAACTAAATTCCTATTGCTGCACAACAAAATAAAACAATAAAAACTGAAAAAGTATGTGTTTGTTCTACTTTACATGCATCATCGAATCTCAACAAAATCCATTAAGGTTTGCGAAGTCTGGAAATATTCAAGTTCTTTTGCAAAGCTTTGTACGATATAAACTTCAGGTCCTCTGCTGTTTATCTAATAGCAAGGAAAAATGTGTGCTAGAAGAGGGAAAGCATTTATAGGCGACTGCAACGACCCGCAATGTCAAAGATGGTCAGTCGCTAAAGTGAAAATATAATAGTTTTAAATTGGACGACATTATGGGAAATGAATCCAAAACAATTTGCCAGAGTAAACAGCCAAAGGCATTGCTCATCTATGGCCAAAACAGTTTGTTCCCAGGAATGCTAGCCAAAGTAATTACAAAATGCCAGGCAGGTTTAAAGAGAACAAATCGAATGCCTATTTTTAAACTGACCCATCTCCATTGGTTTTATTCCCTTACGGCAACCAGGCTTTTTAAAATGCTTCATATGTGCCTGGACACTCCATACAAGTTTAGCTGGTAAGCACAGATAAAAGCCAACATAACATCCTGTTATAAATGTCAGTATTTCTGACAGGCATGTTTTAGTCATAGACTTAACCTGTTTAATCCCACCGGCAACAATTGTTGCCAGACATTTTTTCTAACTTGTGGGAGCTCTAAAATAATAGTTTTGACTTTTGGCAGCTAATTGAAGTTTTAAAATAAAATAATAATGTGTCTACTCTAATCAGTATCAATTTCATGTGTCAAGTGTGAAAGATCACATGACCAGAGCTCTTTACTTCCTGCCTGTGATGCTGGAGGTAAATGTGTGTCACAAACCTGAACAAGAGGAAGTCAGTAAAATACTTTAAAAAAAATATATAAATCAAATATTTTGTACATGTGTTCTTTCAAGTGTCTTCTACTGATATATAAAGAAACTTGAATACTTTCATTCATCTTTTGATCATAAGAGGAGTGAATAGCAACAATTGTGGCCGCTAGCATAATACACAGACAGCGCTAGGCTATGTGTCCATAGCTTTGCTGTTTATTCTATATGTCTTGCTGTTCCCACACAGCTTAAACTATAAGATGTTTTAGATCTTCTACACATGAAGGAACCTCAAAATGACGTCTCCTACATCACTGACGGTCCCACATTTGAAACCCGCCCCCCCACTTCCCACCTCCCAAAAGCCAATCCTTTCCACAAACTGTGGCCTGTTCACTGAATGACGACTACAAGATGATGCCAAACTAGTTCAGGACAAGGCAAAGGTCTTGTGCTTGGTCTGGTGGATCAGGGGGAATGTTCTCTCAGATGCAGATTTGTTCATACCAACATTTTCACCTGATTTTGCCTCTTTGATGAAATAATGAGGTCAAAGGTCACTTGGCACATTGAGACAATGACATCTGCAGGATGTGGCATTGAATTTTTATGTTTCTAAAATATTTCTGAACACTCTTGTAACCATTCTTTGTTATAATATATTACACATGTCATGATTTTTCTTATTTTTTTTATATGTATAAATAGGCCAGATTTGAGCAATTCCTGACTATGCAGTTTCCCACCGGCAACAATTGTTGCTGAGTATAAAACCTACATTTTCACTAACATGACCAACATAAAATGGAATAATTCATAAATATCATGTGTTAGGGAGGCCCAAGGATTGAAATGCATGCACTTATTTTGCAGGAAAAAAATGTGGGATTAAACAGGTTAATGTTTAAACACGTGCAGAGCGAATAAAATTGATCAATAGAGGATTAAATGAAAACAACAGTAACCTTTGTCTCCATCAATGATTTGAAAAAAAGCCTTCATTTTCAGCAATATTCTTACGGTAGTAGTAATAAAACCAATTACCCAAGCTCTTGTCGATTCAGACACATTGTAATGAAAACCAAAGATTATGAAAAGTGGTATTTTTAAACGACAGGCAATCAAATCAAGAGTCTTTGCTTTGTCTGTGTTAAGTCTAAGAACATGATCACAGTCTTCTACAGATTCTGACTGAGTAAATATTAATGCTATATTAACTAGAACTGTGCTGCTGAACAGCCATTGCTTTTATTTCCATCTCTAAAGCTTTGGCTTTAGAGATGAGGATATGTAAAGCCAAAACACATTGGACTATTAAAAACACTGTGCAAGTGCAAAAAGCAATCACATAGTACGTAGTTCTGTAGTTATACACAAGCCACAGTTAATTTTCTTCTTGTATGATTGCCATTCTAGGAAACCACCTAATTATGAAACCCCTTGATTGCATTCACTTCCTGTTATTAGACTGACTTTATGTGCCCAATCTTCAAGCACAAGACATGAACACCCTTCTGCAAACAAGAACTCTAAATGTTGAATCTGGAGGATGATATTTTAGCAAAATTTTTGAGATACCAGCAGACCTGGATCAACAGCCTTTAAGTCTCAGAGTTATTTTCCTGGGCAGATAATAGCCATGTTTCCATTCAGTTTCCGTCTTTTGTACACATTTTCAAGTATCGAATTAGTTTTTAGGATTACTTGAGGTGGCTTTTGGCTTTCCGATTAAGAGTTAATGCACAAAAGTGGAGATGAAAACAAATGTGCCTGACCAGAGGCACGAAACTTGGACGAATGTCTATGTCCAAAGCTGTGTGATTCATGCTAGTTTGCAACATCTACTTAATGAAATAACGTTTGAGTAGCCGGATTGATTCGCTCCAAACCAGTAGGACACGGCTAATTCGCATTTTTCTTTATGCAACATTTTAAAAGTTTGTGCAAAATTTGCAGGTAGCACCTGTGTGAGCCAATGCTGACAATCCTTTTCGTTCTAATAAGAGCAGTATGACGAAACATAATAACAGAAGCTGTTTCTGATTCAGCAAACAGCATCTCACCTAAAATGGAAGTACTCCCCATTCTGAGACATCATGTCTATCTTTTTTACCCTCCTGTGGTCTTTGTGCGATGCTCAGGGGAAGCGCGACAGATGTCGGGATCGGGCAGCGGGGGAAAAGGGCGTTGTCCCGTCAGACCGTCAGTTCCCAAAACAACACACGAAAAGAGAAAGTCGTAAAAGCACATGCAGGGTCAGTGCGCCAAAGCCAGACTGCGCACAAAGTCAATACAGTGTGAGGTTTAAAGCATAATGAAAAACTAATGTTGATGAGTTGAAATGTGAGACTCTTAATAATTTGTGGGAAAAATGCACTCTTGTTATTTGTCACACGTCTTGCTGAGTGGCAGAATCAATTTTCTTAGCAATATTTGTTACATTTTAAATGTGATAAAAATAAAGTTTGGCTGTAAACCTCAAAAATGGTTGGTGTTATGAGCAATAAAGCTCTTTCAAAGCTTGGAAGCAAATGCATTTTTTTATGCAACCCACCACCACAGTGACTTAAAGGTTAAAGATTTTATTTTTACATAAATGCAAACCTGCTTACTTTGTACTCTTCCATTACATACTACACATTCAGCAAAAGCTGGTGAAGAACTTATCTGACAGGTCGGCTTGCTTTATTTTGCATTTATGTAATGTGGTTTTCTTGAAGTTTAAACATCCCTGGAGTGAGCGACTGCCCCATGCTGGGCTACTATGTTCCTGCCCTGCAGAATGCTCCCCACATGTGGAGCGAAAGCTATTTCCGTTGGATGTGGAAGTCTGAGGAGCAGAGCAATTTGACAATTCGCCTTTAAATGTCTGCAGTATTTTCACTGTGCATCGCCCATCCTAGAATGGATTAGCAGGTAATTGGTCTTCTTTATCCCTCGGTATATCTTTGTGCAGCTAATAGAGAGGGGTGAAGGAGGTATCTTGTGAAAGGAAACTACACATTTGCCCACTGGCGCTTAGTTCAGGTGCACAATTTATGACAGGGAATCTCACTTTCCACATAGACAAGCTGTGAAAACTGCTCGCCACAGTGGGCTGGAAATAATAATATTTGCCATCTTTTTGTGGTAATTTTCTGTTGATGTCAAGATGTTTTTCCATTTATCTTACACAGATTAATGACACTAACGCAAATGCGTTCTGTCTGCAGTCATTTGACATAAACCGTGGTAGCACGTTTCCATGTGTGCGCTCGTCAGTCTTGATGTGAAATGATTTTTGGCGAGTTTATTAGGCAGAAACAACAACACTGAAGTAAACTGTGCCACTCAAGAAACGGTTGAAGGCAGTTCTGGCAGCAGAAAATAAATAAATAAATAAAAAAAATAGAACCGGGTGGGAACAGCTTGTGTTTTGCAGGCAGCAGGCAGGAGGGTAAAGCAAAGGATGAGAGCTCCCGGGTTTGATAAATGAGGCTGCATGGTGGCTGCAGTACTAAACTGCTTTCCTGCTCAGCCGCGGTGACAATGTGATTAATATTTGCTCGGCATTACGCTAATTCATCACGGCCACGTGCGAGCCAATGGGAGAATCGGCTGTCACGTGGATGCCTGGTCGAAGGGAGAAGCGCAGGCTTTGGCAGCGGGAAGCGATTGTTTCATGCCAACGAAAACAAATACATAGAGGAAATTCAGACAAGGCGGAGATCTGCCAAGCACAAAATGCTAACGTACGAGTTCAAAATGGAATTTCACAGAACGGCATCCTTGGATTGAGTTCACCAGTGTGTGCCTTCAAAAGTCGGCTGAACTCATACATGTTTAGAAATACAAAAAAATACAAAGGCACACAAGCCAGTTTTGACCAAACATTACACAAGAGGTTCTAATCCTGAATAATAGTCGGTAAAAGTACAACAGATAACATATGTAGAAATAAAAAAAAAGAAAAAATTTTAAAATTATGTTCGATAGACATTGGCATTCTTTTTCACATTTTGATTAGTATGTGTTTTCCAGGCAGTGCCATTTTATAGCACAATCAATTAACTGTTTACTTCAGTTGTTAAAAAAAAATTATATAAATATCAAATCTGACTTAAAAGAACTTGGACTTTGTAATTCAACGCCTTGAAATTGGGTCTCTGTCTCTTTAAAAAGTCCTGCTCTTTCTGAAACTCCTCCCACAGGAAGTCATCACAACATCGCTCCTCCATTAACCCTTTAACGTTTTTACCAGCGTTGAACTGGTCTACAGTAATATCTACAACCCCAGGAAAATAAATACATAAAGAGACTGAAAAGATGTTTTCTTTCAATTAAACATAAAAATGTCGTTGAAGTGTGAAAAGACGTTCATATCCATATGTCTGGCGGTGTCTGATTTCAGTTGAAAAGTAGAGTCGATTAAATGAACTGATCCAGTGCGACTCTCAATCAGAGATGGAACGGAGACCAGGGGTTCCATTATTCATGATGTCTGATTCTTGATATTGTGTTATGTTTAACTGAGCTGAAGATCAAATGTTTGATTTCAGCTCTTTTCTAGTTCTGTTCAGGCATTTGGAAAGATATTTGTGAGGAGCAAAGAGACTTCCTAATCTTCCTGTGAGAAAATAGTTGCCAATGTTGTTTCTGTCGGTCTAACTTATGAGCTCGGCTATTCAATTGTTTTTAGGCATCAAGAAATTTATTAAAGCTGCAGTGAGCAACTTGTTAAAAAGAAAATTATATATTTGTTAAAACTGTCGCCATGTTGTGACAGAATGAGACAGATCATCTGTGAAAAGATCAATCTCCTCCACCTCCTCCCTGAGCTCCTACTGCTGTCTGAAGAAATGCACCAAACCTGACCAGAAACAACCCATCAGTCAGGAGGAGGGACTTAGTGCCGTCAACCAAAATCATGTACTTGCTGCTTCATGTGCTAATGGGAGAGAAACAGCTTACAGTTACAGGAAAACCATTTCAGTGGCCATGCTAACTAGACTTCAGAGCGTCCTGTATTCACAACATGCAATGCTACCTGCAGCGTAACGGAGAATGCAGGAGCGGCGTGGGGGGATGGGAGGAGGTGAGCAGCGCCAAACGAGATGGTGGCTCTGATTGGTTGTTTCTTGTTTGCACTAGTAGCACCGGGAGAAGACAGAGGAGCTCAGTATTTCACAGAATCTCTGTCTCACACCGTCACGACAAGGAAACAGTTTCAACAATTAAATAAAGAAAGATATATGAGTTTGATACCAAAGAATTTTTTTTATTTTTTTTGTAATCAGATGAAGCCCTGAAAACTCTCTACAATGTAAGTCCGGATGTTGGTTGACCGTCCGCCCCACCCAACGGAAAATATTACATTTTGTTTACTGCACCCCGAGGCCTGAAATAAGAGTCTTCTTGTTTGAGTGTTTTGCGAAATTGACTGATTTGCCTCCCACATTGCCATGTCAGTCACCCCCTCTGCTGCACTGGGTTGAACGGCTCCAGCATCTGCCACTTGGCAGAGAATCTGCCGCCATGCTCTGCAGGCAGTATTAAGATGCTACTGCTGTCAAGGGAGGCTGGAAGGGAAACCAATAGCCAAAGCAGTAACTCACCCTTTAAGACCATTGCCTTGTTTAGGAAAGTAATCTACCCCCAAGCCGCTCCCTTCCTCCACACACGATACATCATTGACAAACACTGGCACAGCAGTATTCACAGCAGCCACACTCAGCCTCCACGCTGCCAAGCATCACTCAGCTTGGCCTCGCACTTTGGAATATTGAACCTCGGCCTTGAGCTAGGCCAAGAAGGGCTGTCAAAAATCAAGACGCTGTGCAGGGAATTGTCATACATGCATATGTGTGCAGCTTTATTTTAAGCGAGTCACATCCCAGCTCTGCTTCGCCGTCACTGGGAAGAGAGAGAGGCCCGGGGTGTCGTTTTCCATCAGCCGCATGTTCGCTCATGTCTTGAGTAGGGGCGAAATTTTCACCGATTTATTACTTTTACTGTATTTATGCACGTTAAGAATGGAAATGCCGAATTGAGAAATGGAGGTCTGAAAAAAGGACACTCTGTAAATCGGCAGTATGTGTTTTCTAGCCACATAGTATAATTTTATAGCTTAATCAGTTGTTATAAAAATGCTATGTTTATCAAATATAGCTGACTACTAATTTGAAATTTGACTTTGTAATTTAATATCTTGAAATTGGACGTCGAAGAGGAGCTGCACTACGAAGGTCTATCCTGGTGTTTTCCACAGCTGAATGGTTGCCATGGGAGATTAAAAGATTTCTCAAACATGAATCAAAGGAACCCTCCAGGAATGTTTTTGATGAGGGAATAACATTATGAAATGATGTAAAGCTCAGGAAAGTCAATTTTACATAACACTACAGATTAATTTATGCAGCTCGTCTCTTTCTTGACTTATCCATGAACAAATTAAAAATATATTACAGCACAGGCAAATACAGTGGAGCAATGTTTCCTGATATTTGTAGTAATAATGTAGTGAGAGAATTTATTAAACAGTGCAGGACTTTTTAGAAGTGCATTTTTCTTTTAAAGTATTGCGAAAAAACTGGATTTCCTTGGATTCATGCTCTGTAGATGCTATGTTCATGAGATTTGATGATATTCATTGGTTGATTATTGTTAAACCAACTGTAAAGTGTTAAATGCCGGTAGCTTTCAGGATAGAATTATTTTAAAATTCCCAATATGATGTTTTTATTCTGTTTTCACGACACAATCAATTAGGAGCAGAAATTTCACCGCTCCAAAACCAAGCAGTAAAATATCAGGCTTTATTTTAAATTAACACACACTCTTCATTAGCATGTCACAGGAGAGGCACTTGTTTTGCTTACCAATAACGTTTCAGAAACTAAAATATACACTTTTCGTAACATTATTAGTCCCATTAAGAGTTTCTGCTGACCAGCATCAATTAGCTGCTCCAACATGGGTTAGGACACATGTGACACCCCCAAACATTTTTCTCCTGAGGCATGCAAAGCTTTACCATCTGTTTTTCAAATTATATCTGACTGAACACATAGAGCTTAATTCTTCAATAAGCTTATGTCTTAATTACGCTGATTATGTTTTTTATCTGAAGCAGTTTGCTGAAGCACTCGGATTAAGTTACCATACGATCTGTTTTGATATTACTCAATCATAATTTGTTCTTTCATTTTTACTTATTAGTTTATTTGACTCCTACCATCGCAGTGAGTTTGCTGAGCAAAGTGTTTTAGCCGCAGTTTGAATTACTTTGTTAGTAAAATCTTGAATTCTGCGTTTATTCTTAATGTGTGTGCAGAACTCGCCTTTTGAAAACATCAGCGATGGAATGAATCCTTCATTTATTGTTATTTGATATTTGATCACCAGACAGATGTTTATGATACAATAACTGTTTGGGAATTATTTGCAGACGATTGCGTGGGGCCCCTTCTAAGTAATTTGATCTAAATTACTAATTTATTTAATAATAGCATAGTTATAGCCAAGCCAAACAAACAATGCGCAATTTGATCCAAAAATATATGTTTAAAATATGAAATCTCTATTAACGAATACAGTGATGTGCTAAGGCTATAGTGGATTAAAAAAATAGGTATTAGAACATTTACGCCAAAAAACAGAAATTTCCACGGTTCTTTCTAGAAAAGTTTTGAGATTATTCTAGAAATGTCTTGAGTGGGTTTTTTCTTGCAAATTTTGAACTTATGGAGCTCAGAATTTTTTTGTTTTTATCCAATATGCCGTCATAAAACAATGGGCAATTTTTTCATAGCAGTCTGTTTACCTCAGAGAGCAAATGTGCATGTAAAGCATGAAATATCGAAGATATTACTGAGCATTTGCACATGTAAACAATCCAGCTGTCTGACCCGACATTCTTGTAGGAACAGATTTCATCAGTGCCAGACATGCTGCGCATTAGAGCCAATATAGAATCAGGAGAAATGAATACGTGTCAATTAACACAACAAAAACAAGGGCTATGGTGCTGGTTGCATTTTCTGGTCCGTTAACTGCTGGATTACTCAACAACCTGTCTCTTTTTAAAAAATAAACTTGCCTCTCCTCCCTTTGTGACAGTACACAAGTCAAACCAAGTCGATAAAATTTACATAACACCTCCTGTTCTTAGACCCTGGGAAAACTCTTGCCCCGGTCGTCCCTGCTGGCTCAGCAGAATGTAGATTCTTCACCAAGAGATCAATAAATCCAAACTGAGGCTGCAGTCAGTCGCGGCAATGCTTTGCGTTTGTAAAGCTGGGTTAACTTCTGATCCAATTACCATTTTTATACTAGTAGAAAAAAGAAATCTCATTGTTTTATTCTTGAAAAAAAAAAAAAAAAAGATTACACCACATTTATAGGAATAAAGAGTCTGTTTCTGATGTGCAGAAAGAATGTGTCATGGAATGCCATTTTAAAGTGAGCTCCCCCTCACAACTTGACATTGCAAGCCAATTGATTATTAATACCTTGTTAGCAAATGTCAACAGTGCTTAAAAGGTTTCCTGTTACTATGACAGAAAAGCCTTGGCTTTATGAACGTCTCATAAATCTGACACAGCATGTTTTAAGTACCGCAATGTACTCCTGGATGCTTCTATTATATTGCCATACATAATTGCTTTGGATAAAGTGTTTGAGTCCATGTCAAAGATGCAATGAGGTGCAATTGCACCCACTATAAACAATAAGAACAGGATTCATTACGCTGTTAACCCTAACCCTACTGTTGTAGTGTGTAGATGCATAAAGTATCATGTATAAATATTGTTTGACTCTTGTCTGCAGGTGGATACAGGCATTATCCACCTTCTACAGCGACAAGACACCTGTACAAAAAACTTGCACCTCATCAACTACAGCGGCAACCCTCCTTCCCCCTCCTGAAATCAGGGAGGGATGGGCTGCGTCTCTCGCTCAGGGGACATCAGTGAGGACATGTCGGCACAGATACACCCTGACAGCAGTTCTGGCACAGGCATCAGTCGTGACCTTTATTCTTTGGCGAAAGAATATGATGTGTTTCGAAAATCAGCACATATGACACGCTTTGTCACATCCAGTGAGGGTTAAAAGGTGGTTGACAAACTGCAACAGATGGACATCTTTCTGGCATGTGACGCTCCGTCAGTCAGGATCTGAAAGCAGCAGCAAAAACAAAATCCGGGGGGGGGGGGAGAAAAGGATGTTGTGCGATTGCACCATGGATCCATTGCGTGTTTGCAGTCAGGAACTGAATCATTGAAACAGCAAGATGGGGAACACATTCAAAATATCTTTGTGCATTTTCTTGGCTTCCAATCCAATCCAAGACTTGGTACCGTACATTCAGTATCAAGATATAAAAAACCCAAACCTTACGTCCTCTATCAGAACTGGGAGCTGAATGGTCACATCAGTATTTTGGGCGTCAAAGTCTGATCCCTTTACTCAAATATATCAGAAGTTGTTCTTGGAATTGCAGGAGCACCTGTCCAAGTTTGTCACGACCACTGGCATGAGTGTGGCTGTTCCCACAGCTTCTTCCTTGCCCTCTAAATTGATTTCTTATTCTTGATCTTGCTGTCACTCTGGATTTCTACACCATCAGTTCTTCTCGTAAGTCTACTTTGATCATCACAATGTTGTCTTGACGAGCGATGATTTGTATGTCTGGATCATACCACGAGATGTACGCTGCATTATTCCCCCAGTCGGAAATTCCAACTTGAATCTGATGTCGAATCGGTTGCAAGAGCTAAAGATTAGGGTGATGGCAAAGAATCCTTCCAAACGCAGAGACTTGGAGCTCAACTCTCAAGATAAATCATCAAAATATTAGTGAAAAAAGGCAAAAGGTTCAGAAGGAATTGTAAGAAGGGTTTGTGCCGATCTTAATGGTGAAGAATAAAAATGCGAGGCTCTCAATTTAATCAATCTACATTCCTACCCTCATATTTGGTCAAGAGCTGTGAGTAGTGACAGGAAGAACAAGATTCCAGATGCAATCAGCCACAATGAGTTTCCTCCATGGGGAGTCTGAGCTCTCCCTTTGAGATTGGGAGAAAAGCTTGGTCATACAGGAGCAAAGCAACCATTTCTCCATATCAAGAGGATCCAGTTAAGGTGGCTCAGACATCTGGTTAGTTTGCCTCCCAGAAACCTTCCTAGTGAGGTGTTCTGTGTATGTCTAATCAGGAGGAGACCAAGAGGAATACCAGGACACACTGGAGGGACTTTGTTCCTTGGCTGACCTGGGAACGCCTTGGGATTCCCTTGGAGGAGCTGACCCACATGGCTGGGGAGAGGGCAGCTGCCCCGCGACCCGACCCGGGGTAAGCAGGAGATAATGGATGTTGAGAAGTGCATAAATAGCTTTAACGTCTTCACTGTCATGATGACACTGGCGTCCTCTTGGACCCATTGACTTTAATGTAAACATTTTGAGGGTAATAGTCAAGGGTTTAAATCTGCCATGTTTAATAAATATGAAATATTTTTCTTAATCACAACAATCTCGTAACACTTCAGGATCTTTAAAATCTCGGTTACTAAGTAGAAACATGAATGGTGCAGTTTGGGTTAATGAAATGGCCAAACATAATACATGCAAGGTGTGAATGTACGGTGCATGAAACATGATTTAAATGTACAATTGTGACATGACACCCATTGTTCTTACAATGTTAATTGGATATGTTGCAGATTATATCCTGTTGCAGTCCACCCTTCACTACCACTGGTTGGACATTTCAAGATTAGAGACTTCCTGAATTTTCTACCTGCTTATGCTTCAGTGATGGTTCCTCCTGGTGCTCTGTGGCCTGAGATATTAATTTAGCAAGTAATCATTGATGGTTATCTTATTGATGGTCTCCGGAATTTTTGCTTTTTTATTTTGGATGGTGGCTCTAAAGCTCATTAGTTCCCTTTCGCTTAATGGGTGCTGGACTTGGAATGAGCCTTTCCTACATAGCAAAAGGCTTTTATGTCATTATATCAGGGGCCTGAGAATCTCATCAGTAATTCACATGTCCAAAAAAAGTGTCAGCATCATCAAATTACTGCATTATTTTTGCATTAGTTCTGTAGCAGACAAAGGCTGTGCATCGTGATATGCACTTCTGCCAGAAAGCTGCGTCACGTCCAGAGATGGAAATTTCACAGCAACATAAAATAACAGAAATGGGTTCTTATTGAGCTAGAAATTATAGAGTAAAACATTAAAACTTTTCTGGCTGGCACTTTAAGACATATAAAGTACATAGTGTTCATATCTAAACGGCACAAATGTGTGTGTAACAATGCGTCTTTCTTGCATGCTTCCGACTTCTTTCACAAGAGAGCTTTCAATACCCCTATACTCTGTCCTTTGAGACTTAAATGTGTTCTGAGACATTATTAGGAAGACTGTATTTCCAAACAATTATTTTGTGTAGTTTTGTGTAATTGCAGCCATTTCACATGCTGTTTGAGTGCGTAATAGTAACAAAGCTCATTCAATTCGTTTGGGGATTTTATCTTAAGTGCCTTTAAAACATTATACACACTTTTCTTTTCTGAACAGTAGATCTCGGTGGGTTTGAAACGTCAGCTCCGCATATGTTAGTGACACATTCAACACGTCAAAATATGAGGGACGCTGGAGAGCAGCAGTCTGTCTTCCAGCTGTTGCTCTGTGTGGTTTTCTTTCTTTTTGGTTCTGCGCCAAATATCGACACAGGCAAAGTATCAGTTTTCAAGGGCAAACTATACATAAAACAAACATAGCTTAGTCTAATATTGTTACATGTTTATCATTAGCTAATGATTGCTTTTAGGTCAAAATAGGCAGTTTGATTAATCTGCTTTATGTAATAATGCAATAACATTTGCTGATTCATGTTAAGCGCATTAAAATTGACAGCCCTACTATTTGGTGAAAGTCTGATGAAGTCTCAAAACTAAAGCTTTTTGAAACTAACCGGCCTATACATCAAAGCCTAAATGATCAAATGGTCAATTTCACAATCTGTGACATTGTATTTGAACAATAGAGAGTTTCTGCATTAGAAATCTACAGTCGGGCCCAAAGTAGTCCAACAACAAAGCAAAAGAATACAGCACAACACATGGCACCTTATGTTCAAAGATATTACAGTGAAAAATCTTTTCTCTGTGTCTGTTTGGCTTTAAATATGCTACATACACACATTTTCATGCAGCTTGTGTGTAATCTTACAGTAATGTTCAGTTGTCGATTTTTGCAGATATGACCAGTGTGGTGTGAAAATGTTTTAGTTAATCCATGTGTTAATGAGAAGCAGTAACTGGAGAACTTCAAAACAATAAGCTGATAAACTTTAAGTGACTTTTTGCATGCAGGTCAAATAGTTCAGTGTTGGTCTCATCAAACCAGAGCCGCTTTCTCCATACGTTTGCTGTGTCTTCTAAATGGCTTATTCCTTTCTTTTGCTCTCTCTGAGGCCTACAGCTGTATATTTACTGATTTTAAGTCGTGTTATGGAATAATGAGCTACTCCAGGTGAACCCTGACTCTCATCTAACGACAGCCAGAGATACTGTAGTGATCCTGCATAGACAAGGAGGTCTAGAAAATGGATGGATGGGTAGAATGATGGATGGGGTATTCTTTTCTTTGCACATTACAACTATACAGTAATTTGTGTTGACTATTAAATCATTAAATCTGGATAAATACACTGGAGTTTTGTGGATGTCACAGGTTGAATTTGGAAGACGATCCTCAAATAAAATGAATACTTTTGCAAGGCACTGTGCATGATAACAAGAAACAGCAGAAATCATACATTTTTTAAAGTTTAGTCTTGCTCCATCAGTGGTCAGTTCTCATTAGTGGCAGCAGTTCAGGTTGAACTGCTGCCACTACGGGGCAGAAGGGGCTGGTAAAACACTTCATAGACTGTCTGGACCTTCGGCTATTGAATAACGATTGCTTCCTGGAGATGTGGACTCTGCTGATGTTTTAAAGTTCACCCAATCGCTAAAGTTTGGCTGTGACGTATCCAAGGCGCCAGTTTGACGCAATGAAGCTTACCGGCTTGCCTGCTCTGTAAACAATCGAGTCAAGCTGAACAAGCGTAGCCAACATGGACATCAAAGGCTTCTTTCCCTTGATAAAACTAAGGCAGACTGCAATTCTAAAGCAGCACAGAAAATCAAGTTTGACTGCGAACAACGCAATCAAAGTTTGAAATTCTACTGAAAGAATCAAAGTCAATGGGACAAATCCTAGATGGAGCACTGAAGGGAAATTAGAATCAAGCAGAATTGGACAAAGGCAATAGCTGTGCTAGACTGAAATGGGAATGTTGCTGCTCCAACCGCACAAACTAAGTTGGTTTCTTTCTTTCACAATCAGGTAAAACTGACTTTTGAAACGTATTAGAAGCTCCAAGGTTCCTCACACAATAATACATGCGTTTCATGCAAAGCTGGAAAACATCCACAACTGCAGTCAGGCATGCTTTTTCCCCTCCAATGGCTGGGTGAACTCTTCAGGGCTTTGAAAGTGCCGATCAGATATGTTTGTCGGAGGTAACCCGGATGACGGCGGAGCCGGGTTCATGCGGCGGAGTGTTTGAGAGCGATACGGATTGAGAGGGAACATCACAAGTCCCCGAGGTGGAGTGTTTCCGTCAGCCAGCGATCCCCACGGCTCGCCAGCGATCCCCACGGCTCGCCCCGAGGTCTGTTGGCAGAGAAGAGTTCCCAGAGCTTCCCCACCTGCAATGTCACAAATGTCACGTTGATTACACAGCAGGATGAGCAGAGAGGAGGTTACTGATCACGTTTGCTCTCCGTTGGTGGTTCTCTTTCACTTTCTGACTCTCTCTCCGCTCGTTCTCTGTTTTTTTTGTTTTTTTTGACCCATCAAAAGCAAAACTTAGCAGCAGAACACAGCCAGGATGGGGTCAATCCTCTCGATTCCAGTTGCCCGTAAGGCTTAGCACGTCTGTCAGAACCTGCCAAAGAAAGCTGAAATAAAGGAGTGTTGCCATGACAACAGCCCTGCCACTTTGCAACGTGCGGCTGTCCTGTGGGGGAGGACGAGGTAACACCTTGCTCGCCGGCATCGGTGACTTTTCTCACCTTGCTGTTGCAGAGAAGCGCTTCATCGGGAACACTTTGAAGGGTTGATGGTGGTGTTTTTTTGTGAAATTTGCCCTGATGTTAGCCAAAAAATATATATATAATAAAGCTTATGCCATGAAGAGTTGTGCCTTGCTTATTAAAGTTTTATCAAATTTCTTATGTTGTTTATTGGGTCCCTTTTTGGAAAGTTGTCAATTTTGCCAATTTGTCTGCACATCCTAGAAGGAACTTCAAATGAGTGTGAACAGAGGAAGGAAAAGCATCCTCTGTCATTATGGCTCCTTGTTATCCTGGTTCGATAGAACAAGGAACAACAACCATCTCAACAAGCTTAAAGTACACTCTAGGCTTTTTCCGTCAAGCTAGCGCACCAATAACTTTCCAGGAGAAAGAGCTGAGAAAAAAAAAAGAAAAGAAAAGAGAAAACACCTGCCACCTATGTGCTTGGCTGATCTAAGGCTAAGGGTATGGTGTATCTTTTCCCTCTAATTGGTCCAACTCCATGCTCAGACTTTCAGTGGCTTCACTTCTCTTATCAAGGGCTGCACAGAGGGAGTGCAGTGAAGTTCTGGCTGGGGGAGCTGGACAGCTGGGA
This sequence comes from Alfaro cultratus, assembly GCA_903066825.1. Taxonomy (NCBI): domain Eukaryota; kingdom Metazoa; phylum Chordata; class Actinopteri; order Cyprinodontiformes; family Poeciliidae; genus Alfaro; species Alfaro cultratus. The sequence goes on along the minus strand of CAEFZX010024058.1, from coordinate 19,215 downwards.
GGGAAATCATTGAGAAACATCCAAGAGGAACAATAAACTTCTTTTTATACTGTCAATTGTGTCATTGACAGATTTAGTGGAATGTTAGTTAATCTACAGTAGCAAGCACTGGAGCCACACTTTAAATTAGAGGTGGGGTTTTAAATCATTATAATTATTTCTATTTTTATGCACATTTTGGTTTACACAAATATTTTTAATTGATCTTATTCAATATTAAATTTCTGGGACACTACATTTTGGGCTTTTGCTTTCTTTAAATGGGCAGTATTATGTATTTTCAAGGCACCATTTTATAGCACAATAAAAATAACTATGCTTCCTTCCGTTATTAAAATGCTGTATATATCAAATATGACTTAAAGAAATTTAGGTTTGTAATTGAACGCCTTGAATTAGGGCCGCTGTCTCTTTAAGAAGCACCTGCTCTTTCTGAAACTCCGCCTTCAAGAAGTCATCACAACATCGCTCCTCTATTAACCCTTAAACAATATTTTTACCAGCGTTTCACTGAGAAGTGGCTTGTATAATGAGCTCAGCAGATGCACAGTTCCACCAAGTGTCTGCTAATTACTGCTGGCTAGTCTGAAGGAGCTGAGCGGATGAGTTGTGGGTGAGGGATGCTCCAAGGGGGAGCTTCGTCCTCGAAGGAGGTGCCAGCTCCACCCAGGCATTTTACACTGCTAAATGGTTGCCATGGAGATTAAGGGATTTCTCAAACTTGGATGAAAAAGTCATGGCAACCCTCCAGGTGTGTTTTTGAAGATGGAATAACATCATAATATGATGTAAAGCTAAAAAAGTTAATCTGACTAAATACTGCCCCTTTAAGTCACAATCCTCTAATTACCAGAAATAAAGGTTTACGTTTTTTATCTCTGTTTGATGAATCTATATAACATGAATTTTACTTCAGAAATGAGTAACAAAAAATATTTAACCTATTGAGTACATTTTCGCTTTTTTTAAACTTTACATTGCGTTTGAATCTGGATATATTATTCTGTCAGAATGGATGTGAATCCCCTATGATGACATTTGCTGGGGAACTGGAGCTATGTAAAGAAACTGAATTAAATGTGGTCTTTTTGTTTTAATTTAAAGTGTGGTATTTTAGAACAAGAAACTTAAAACACAAACACATTTTTAAAAAAAAGTTAAAAATGGGAATAATTTAAGAAAACATCGAGAAACCTAAAGTAATTTCAATGGCGTCATATTTACAAGAAAATGCATTTGTGGGTTGAGCAGCACAATTTAGTAACTGGGTTGCCAAAGCACTTGCCAAAGCCTCTCTACCAATGCCAAAAGTCACAGAGCGGTAACAAGATAAACCATATCCGGTATATTCACTTTTAGGCCCACAGATGAGCACGGTATATTTTTTGTAAATGATTAAGAGAAAATGTGCGTCCACACAACAGGAAGCAGCTTCACAAAAAATGATGCGGTAGATGTACCGGACCAATCGGTGGCGCTGTAACAGTGGAAAAGACCAACAAAAACGGCACCATTTTTCCTGAGTGCAAAACAACATATTTAACTTTCTCTCAGTCCACCTTTTTTACAGATGTGGTGCAGTTTAAAGGCCGACAACCAGGCCATCCAGCTGTGTAAAATTTACCGTCAAGTATGTTATAACAAAGACAATAATAATCACAAACACATTTTTATTTTTTTGGTGAAACTTTTTGCATTTTGCACCATTTTTTCTGACTGATACTTTCGCGCAATGTGAACACTTCAAGGATTTCTCACTTTTGTGCAGACTGGGGATTTAGCTCAAGGATGCAAGTAAACAAATGTCAAGAAAATCCTTCAAGGACGCAGCACTCATCTCGGCTCTTCTAGTTTTAATTTTTTATGCGTTTCCCTCCACGCCGCGTGTCTGTGTTTCAGTTAAATTGTACATGATATGTGGATGGTGGAAGTTTGGAGATGATAACCTGAATTATTTAAGTCACACATTGGCGTGTATATTTTTGAGAGCCACTGTGTTTTGTTCCTAAAAATATATAGAATTTACTGCTGTTTTCCAAAGTTTAATATCAAAAGTGGTCTAAATATTTGTGAAAAAAGAAGAATATTTCACTGAATTAGAAACACCAGTTTTGTGGTTTTTCCAATGACTTGCTAGTCATTTCCCCTGAAACAAATTTTACTCAAATGACTCGTAAAGTTTCTACAAGAATGCCTGAAGAATTGTTTATGTGGTAATTATGCCTCTTGCAGGCTGGTTAGACATGAAATTGTACACTTATATCCCACTCAACAGGCAGCTGCTTATTCTTCTCTCAGGCTGGCTCCTGATAAAGACGGAATGCAAGATAATGTTCAATAAATAAATAATACTAACAGAAAGAAAAACAATCCACTAAGCAGGTTTCAGACACGACAATGTAGAATAATGAGAGGCAGCCAGAATATGACAGCAGCTGGTCAGTGCGCACACTGAGCAGCTCTCTAATGAAATTTCCGTCTGCAGGTTTTATTATGGAGCTGTTTGACTGATACAAACGGCAGCCTGACGACATCCACTGACCTGAACTGATTCTATCTCCCTGTTATCAGCCTCATTGGTGTATTCCTGGGTGAAGGACACGGTAAAAGGCTGCAGACAGTCATTGATCTGACGCCTTTGACTCGAAAATGCAATTAGGGTTTGGCCACGACTTCGTTGGCGGTTATCTCTCGGTGCATTCAGATGTCTAAATCTGGATACACGCAGTAATGATTCTTCCCTAATTACTCGGGCTTGATTCCTTGGACTTCATGGCTGTGCAAAAAAAAAAAAAAAAAATCAATATAAATGTGGGTTTTCTTGCAGAAACTACTCAATATTTATAAGTATTTTTAGATTTTAAATCCTGAAGGCAACACTGGGGATGTCTGCTTCACATAAAAGACGAAGCCGTAACAATATGATGAGTCAGTTATGGTTGCTGTCAACATTTAAAGTCCATCCACAGTATCACATCTGTTGTAATCTGCCTCCCTTTGTTCCTAAATCAGTTGTGAAGAAGATACAAATGTTTAAATGTCACACCATTCACTTTCATTATGTTCATGAGAAGCGTCCTTTTGACTACTCGGCCCATAAAATTTTTATTCTGGTCAAACTGGTGTTATGTGTTAGAACTATAAATGTTGGAAAAAATGGATACAAGGATTCTTTTCTTCTCAGATAAATTAATGTTCAAATACCTGCTAATGTATAAATTTCCTTCATTATCTCTCAAAATGCAAAAACGAAAAAGAAGATATTTAGTTAACAGTGAATTCAAAAAACTAATTTTAAAAAATGTCACATCAAAATTGAAAAAGGCCTGAAATAAAGATGTCTGAATACAAATGGAGAGTTTGTACTTCTACAGAATATTCCTAATGGAAACTGGATAATTTTAGAGCAATATATCTCTTTAGCACAACTGACCTACATTCACTTAGATTTTAATTGCTAAAATATAGAGTACAGGAGAACAGAAAACTCAAAAGTAAGACTAATGTGAAAATCAAGCAAAAAAACTAGAATTTTGCCAGAAGCTTTAGAAACTTTTTTCTTCTTTTCTTTTGAAATTTTTACAGTAAATTACATTTGGGAAGCTTGTTTGGTTGTAGAATGGCAACCTTCCACACTGTATAACGTAGTGTTTCATTTTCCCACTAGCACAGTGAAACTCAAAAGATGAAAAAAATATCACTCATTTAGACATTTCATGGCTTTTTTATCCTCAATGACATATGATTTATATGAAGCTACTCAAGAAACTGGCTGATAGATTTTCAGCTTTAATTCTCAAATAGTCGACATGACATCCATCCATCTGTTTTACTGCAGATGCTCTGACCGGACTGAGATCTAATGAGCTAACAGTGAACTCATGATCATGTTTAAGAAACTATTCTGAGATGACCTGATCTTCCTGGCACAAAGTAATCATTGAAAGACGAGTACACTGTGGTGATGAAGTGGCTCAGGTTGGCTGTGGCGTGTAAGGATGTTTTCACACCTGGTAGTCCGGTACACTCTGTTCGATTGGTGACCAAAATTACAACTTTTGTTACATTTTCAGCTGGTGTGGTTTGCTTCCACACTGCACTGTATCAAACAAGCCAAAACCTTTGAACAACCTGTTCTCCCCCTCGCCTGTGGTGGCGCTGCACCAAGAACAACTCAAGGAAACTTCTGAAGAAAACATGAGCGCAACTTCCTTCTTTGCGAAAAGAAGGAAGTTTTTATCCAGAGTGACCTGCGCTATAATTCACTTCCTGCTTTTGGAGGGGTCTCCGGTCTGCATGGCATTCACAAACTGTGCCAGAGTTCACTTCAACCACACAGAGTCTGTGGTTTGTAGGTGGACCAAAGTCCTCAGAGTTTGATTGTCCATTCACACTTCCCCAAACAAACCAGACTTTCTAGGCAAACAAGCTGGAGTTCAGAGCCAACGGGGTGGTGTGGATGCACCCCAAGAGATGCTTGACATGGACTAAGAGGTCCAAAGTATTCCAGGAAAGCGTCCTCCTCTCTGCTACACCACCAGCAGCCTAAACTGTTGAGAAAAGTCGCCCATTTGCTTCAAGTATCAATGTGGTGTCTCTTTAAAAATAAGTATTCCTCTTACTTTGGTTTTAGCCAGTGGTTTATTTAAGATAGAACTGCATTTTTATCATCTAGATGCAGTCTGCCCATCCTTCTCTAAACTTTGACATCATGAAGGCGTTTTTGTCTGCACAGTGACAATATTTCCTCTTTCTTGCACTATTCTCCGTAAACCCAACGGATGGTGATGAGTCATATTTACACTTTAAGAAATACTCAGACCATCACATCTGGCACCAACAACAACAGCAATTAAACTCACACTCTTTCCAATTTTGATTCTCAAATTAAATTAGGGGTTATGAGCTTGAAATCCTTTTGCCAGATAACACTGAGTTGCTGCCATGTGATTGGCTGATATGCTTTGTGCCAACAAGCACCTGAACCTGGGCAAACAGATCAAGCGAGCTTTAATTTCAGGATGCCACATTTTGGCTTGAGGGATTCTGGGCAGGTGAAAGGTTTTCTTTTAAAGATCCAAAGTTTCATTAACCTTATCGCCATTGAAGCTTTGATTGCATTCTTTTTAAAGCACACTGAAACCTGGACAATGTGTCCCAATGTAAAAGAAAAAATTGAGACTGACAATATTTTAGTAATCATGCATTAAACAAATGGCTTCATCAGTTTTTACTTTAAGATTTATGTGAACAGCACAAAAAACAGAGCATCCCATTGTAAATTGTAAATTGAAGAATAATAAGAGATTCATGATGAACTTGGCATTTGGGTTCCAAACTGAGACTAAAGTTGCCTGATATATCAGCATAACAGATTTACAGGAGCAACCATTCTATTGGTATTTCTTTGATATATATAAAAAGAACATTTTAAATCTTTTCAATGTTCCAGTAACCTTTATTCATCCCTTATCACAGGTTTAGAAACTAAATTAAAGCATATATCGTGTTAGCTCTGTCAATCCTATTAACAGCATGAAGTATATTTGAAAAAGGTCAGTGTACCGCTTTAGTGAACCATGATCTCCTACATATCAGCTTCTACTTATTGTAGACTCAAACCTCGTTCAGCTGTTCAGCCGGATTTTAACAATGGAGGAAAGAGATGGATTTTATAGTGTTTATACAGCATTTCTGTAGGACTAAGTTACCTCTTTCATCAAGAAGCTAAGTACAACACCCAAAAGCAGCAGGTCTGGCTAACATTGCCGTTGGTTACCAAGGAGACTGAGCTGAGGCTGGTAGACAGACATTGCTGACTTATAAGTAATATGGATTTCTTCGTTGGGACATCCAATTGTCCAAACATGCAATGCCTCAACAACAAAAAAAAAGCTAATTATGAATAAAAGTCTTCATAAAGAACTTATGTAAGACTCACTCCACCATGCTGCCATCATTAATGCAATAAATGTCTACTTCACATGGTAAGACTTTTATGCTGATTTTAGTCCCTCTTTTTCCCTTCTGACAATCTTAAGTACGTCCTGGTTATTGGCTTTTAAGACAATCTGAAGAGATTTTCATGTCATGTGTGATGTGTCCAGAGTGATCTGGTCCGATCCAATGTCGGGGATATTCTACATGCTTCTTCCACGTCCAGCTTAGACTTCTTTTTATATTGGATTTTCTTGTTAAACATAGTCCACAAACTATTGCCATTGCTTCTTCTCATGTGTCTTTACTCTGAACTGGCGTTTAATCTTGAGAGGTCTTGTGAGATTTCCCATCTGGTATCTGAACGTTGGTGAGTTGCTCCTGCCATGTGGCTTCACACCACACACAGTATGACCAAACCTGTAATATTAATATTTTTCATCTCTCAGGTTTTGAAAATTGTCAGTCAATTTAAAAATCTTGCTGTGTGAACTAGCCATAAGTCAAAACAGATAAATGTGTGACCTCTTGTAAGCTAATATACACACAAAAATAATTATTTTGGGAGTGCTTTGCTGTCATCTAGAGATCAGAGTATAAAATGGCTATTTTTGACAATTCACTAATTAATCAACTACTTCTATTGAGATTATATATTTACTAATAGCTGTTAATGAATTAAGGCAGTATATGGTAAGTCTAGCCAAACATGGAAATAACTTTGATTAAGTCTACAATTCCTCATATTGCTGTGGTTAATGTCAGTAGCTACTGCATGGGCTTTGAGGCACATCTGCTTTCACTTAGCTAATTCATTTATGTCAATAAATATAAGATAATCTGACTGAGCTGTGCATTTTCAGCATAATTTTTCCTTATGTTTTTCTTAGATGGGAAATAAGCGTAATGAAATACTCGATTTATCATATTTGGTCTAAATCATTTGTTTTGAACTAGACTCTGAAAAAGGAAATCTATTCAAGAGAAACCCTACAGTAAATACTTTACATATGTATGAAATTCATGAACACGCACACCTTCTCCTGACGGCTATTCTGTATGTTAATTTCTCCTGTGCTGCCTTAAAATATTTCAGGAACTGTCTTCCAGGGGAGTGGGCTCTAAACATTCAGGGAAAGGCCAGGGAAAAGGTGACTCGTTGGAGCATCAGGACATCTGCACTCACCGCCGCTTTATTTACTGTCACTGCAGGAAGGCGCATAAAAAAACCAAATAGGACATTTTATGATAAAACTCGTGAGAGCAGAAGGATATGAAAACATTCTGGGTGAAAGTTGTCTGCCTGTGCGATGTCCCATTAGATGTGGAAAACCCAAACCCAACATTAGCATTATTGTTGTCCAATTTGAAACCACAATTCAAAAACGGCACAAGTTCCCACCACTTTGCTAAAGGCTAGATTTCCCCTGATGCGATGTCGTTCACAAAAGATGCTAATAAAAATATATTCTTTGTTGGAAAATAATAGGTACAGCTGGGCTGCAGTCCTCATAAACAACTACATTTAAGATGCAAATCTACTAAAAAGCTGCTTATGCCCTAAAATATAGACATAATACTTCACAAAACATATGTATGTGAAAATATCTCGTGTATTTCATATAATAGCTTCACAAAACATGCTGCCATGAAGTTCAGTAAAAAAAAAAACATGCAACACCACAGCGATTATTCACAATGAAAATGTAAACACTTGAATGTTTTTTTGTTTTTTTTTCTGTCACTCAGAATGCGACTGGGACTGGTGGTGAAGGAAAACCTCGATCCTGATCAGGGAAGAGCACAGATAAGACACTAGGAGGTACTAGAGCACCTGACATTTTTTCCTCTGGACAAAATAGAATTAAAAAACCCAAAAAAAACAAGATGGATACAAGGATTCTACCAAATAAGAGTGTGAAATACTCAAACATCAACACTTACTTTATATCTGGTATAAAGATAAGGAGCATTTTGTTAAGTAAGTATATTTTACTAAACGGTCACAATAACTAGCAGGACAGACTTAAAAAATCTCCATGGTTGATAACCTTGTTTTAAATTCTCAACAGCCAAGCCATGCCGATGTATGATGGCTCAATCTAATACTGTGCTTTTTTACAACTTTAAAGAATATTGTAGTACTGTATTCCTTAGAACAAACATTTTTTTTCTATTTCTGTACAAAGACAGCTGTACTATACAGATACAATACAGACACAGAAAGACCTGAACCTTCAGAGTCACATAAAAACAGTGACAAAGTTGGCCTTCTATCACTTGAAGAATACTTCCAGGCTTAAAAAACTGATGTCCCAGCAAGATCTAGGGTATTGATAACTGCAATAGAGTCTTCACAGGTCTGTCTAAAAACATTTAATCAATCCTCCAGCTGCAGAGGATCTAAGCAGCTGCTGCTCAAGTTCTCACTAAAAAGAGCAAATCACCCCAGTTCTAAAGTCCCTACACTGGATCCCTGAGAATAAAATTTAAAATGCATTTGTTAGTTTATAAATCACTGAATAGCTCAGCAACATGATACATTAAAGATCTGCTGGGTTGCACCAAACCTTCCAGACCTCTCAGGTCTTCTGGTTTTGGTTCTGCTCTGCATCAACAGAACCAGAACCAGAACCAAACAGCATTCAGCTTCTATGCTCCTCTAATCTGGAACAAACTTCCGTAAAACTACAAAACAGCTGAAACACTGAGTTCCTTTAAATAAAGGCTAGTAACCCAAATGTGCAGTGCTGCTTTTGATTAGCAATAAATGGAACATTGATTGGTAAAATTGATGATTTTGCTGATGGACTTGACTCAATGTACTGGTTATTGATGTCTAATGTTTTTAAGATTTGAAGCACTTTGAACTGCCTTCTCTATTTGTGCTACTTGGCAAATCCATATTTATTCAAGAAGTGTTTCAATGCAGAGGCCATTGTATATTTTTTCAGAATGTTGCATATGGGAGTTATTGTTTGCTTTTTGTTTTTTCTATATATTTATCAGGATTAGTAGAGCTGTTGTTTTCACTGCTAGGTAAAAAAAAAAAAAAAAAAAGAAGCAGAACTTATATTTACTTCTACTGTATTTTGTGTTTCTGCGTGATGAAATACACCAATGTTTTACACAATGCACCACCGTAGGGGAGTGAAGGTTGAGAGGAATATTGTTTACATACGGTTCATTAATTTTTTGTAAGTTGGGTTTCTGCCTGCGGGCGCCCTCCATGCTTTGTAATGCTTTTCCTGATTTTAGCACCTGCAATTAGCTCAGTGCATCAATGTGGTTGTTCAAGTACGACTAATTGTGAGTATTTATCACATCCAGCAAAGCAGGAGGGCCTACCCAAATAACAGCATGCTGTGCCAAGTGTTTGTAGGAAAATCCTGGTTTTAAACAATCCTAATCTAAAGCTCGTTTTGTTTTAATGAAACTACAGAACTTGAACAGAAATCATTATAGAGAATTGGTTATTTCAGTTTTGTCTAAGAAATGGAAAAATGAAACCAACTCAAGACCCGATGCAACAACATGAATATACTGTGTTTGTCCCATCAGGGTGTCTAAATATAAAGAAATCAACTTCAGTTTGCATTAAAGATTTTGTTATGTCATGGCCGACATACCATTGATGTCGGAGGATTTGATTAGCTTTTCTAAACCATTTAAAATATTATAAACCTTAATTAAAAACAATATTACAACTAAAGTTATTAGATGAAAAGCATTGATTGGTTTGGAAATATTGACTTTTTCTTTCCACTGGTTAAAAAAAACTTACTGGACATTTACTTTCATTTGCCAATTAATTCAGTTACTTTAGGCCAGTTTATTTTTACTTATCCCCAAATTACCACAAACATCTTTACAGTAGAAACAAGAAAAGTTAGAATGCAAATCAATTCAAAATGAAATCAAACAATCCCATTTCCTTTCAATACAACGCAGTCAGTTTATCATACGCAAATTCCAGTTCAATCCTAAACCTACAGTGAAGTATAATCAAAACTAACTAATCATGTCGAGTTTGTAAAAGCTTAAAGACTGGATACACTAAAGTTTTACTATCGTTTATTAGATATCATGCTTGTGGATAAATCTGCTTGTTTATACAGATTTCTCTTTTACAAAACAATTAAATATACACGTTTTAAACAGGTTAAGTGTTTCCTATTGAACCTAATTTAACTCACTCTACCACTAAGGATCACTATATCGTTTTTATTGGATTTGATAAAACGATAAACACACAATTTATTGTGTAATTGTGTAAATACAATTTTAAAAACTTGGCCAAAAGAAAAATCCGCATCATATCTAAATATTGTTGAGATTTTACTGAAAGCTTTGTAACATCTACTAGCAGTGGGGACTTATCATGTCTTGCAAAATTTTTGTGTTAGATTTTTGTGCATAACTTTGTCTCCATAATAAGATACTAATTATTGACTCTGGGTGAGCAGCTCCATGCAATCACCAGTACTGAACTGGGACTGATTTGGCCTTTAAACAGCCAAGCCTCATTAAGCACAGCCTCAGCTCTGCGAGCGACTGGAGAGGCATGAAAACGCCGATTCTCTCAACGACAACAGTGGCTGGAAGCACAAACCTCCTCAGAGCTTCAGAATGTTAATGTTGCTCCAAGCTCAAAGTTTAAACATTACAAATACAGGCAAGTCTAATGAGAATGCTATTTCTCCTTCTTCTCAACTTCTAAGTGCTTTTTAAGCAAAATAAATGTTTTGCTTTTTGTTGATTTGTAAAACATTCTTGCCTTTTCATGTATCGTATTATCACAATCGGTGATTGTGTTAATGGACTCATGAGAATAATCTGGTACATTTGGTGCTGCACCTTTCTAACATGAAACTGGAGTTTTTGGACCATCTGGTGCAAAGCCACTATGAAAAGTAAGTCTGTTGTTTAGTCAGACTGATATCCAGGAACTGAACAAATGCTTAGAACAAATCAATGTGTGGATATGGCATAACTAGCTATTAATACAGCTAGAAATTAGCAACCAGGCCTGACATTTGGGTGTAGCGGCAGACTCATGCTTGAGCCTTCAGAGTCACGTAAAGACAGTTAGAAAGTCAGTCTTCTATCACATGAAAAACATTTCCAGGACTAAAAGATAAATGTTCCAACAAAATCTAGAGAAACTCTTTCATGCATTTATCTATTGATTACTGCAACAGCGCCTTCAGAGGTCTGCCTAAAAAAATTAAAACAAATCAGAGTGAAAAGATGGAGAATCAAAGTGGACCTGGTAAGATGGAACGATTCCTCGAGTGATTCGAGTACCTTGATTATCAAAATTCCTCGAGGAAAATTTATCTGTCACCCTAAAAAAACACACCATCACACATCATGACTGGCGCCCCCTAGACTTTTAGTGCCTCACTGTTCAAACAAATTTGCTTGAACGAAACATGCCAGAAAACCATTACATAGAGCAAATTAGGCATTATCAGGCAAATTAATACCTCTTCAAAAAATGATGCCATTGTAGGATTCAGAATGGATTCCCCAATGTAGCTGCAGCAGTTACCACACCGTGGATTCATTTTAGAATCCTGCAACGCTTCTTTACAAAACCTGTTTGATGGGCTTGTAAGGTTTAAGAACACAAAAGAAACATTTTTATTTGAAAGTGACTGATCCAAGAGATGAGGTTGAATTTGTTGTGCAATCAAAAGGCCTCCACACTCCCAGAGAGCCTGCGACTGGGATCTGTGAAAGCGTCCCTTCTGTTCTCCCTCTGGGGTAGCGGGGAGCGCATCCAGTTTGCATGCATTAGTCAAAGCCATGATGTGGATTTGTGCACCACTTTGATGTGTTTTTTTTGTTTGTTTGTTTGTTTGTTTCTAATCTACTGTCCCATTCTGCGGCGCCAGCACGCAGCACAGATGACGCTCAAAAGCGAGACAGATGTGTTGATACCAAAAGGAGAAGCTGCTGTTGGATACAACCAAAAGTCTCCTCCGGTCAGAATACTTCAATCCCGTTCAACTGAGGTCAAGAAAATTTGGTTTATGGCGAAAACTATTAGAAAACAGAAGAAGAAGAACGGAATTATCGTAAAAGAGAAGGAGGTGCATTTATTGGAAGAATCATTAGACTCTTGCAAATGTCCGTTGTTCCACCAAGTCGGTTTTTAATCACCTTTGGGGAAAAGTATTTTCTCTCACTCTGCAGACCATGCAGCTCATTTTTGCAAAACAAGCTTTAAAAATTGGATTATTTAGATGTTTACTGCAATACGCACACTGACTAATCAATATATATGGCTAACAATCACGTACGCTTTCCAGTCAAATATTGTCACAATTAACCCAATTTGTCGCCAACTCGACGAATTGAAAAGTTTTAAAGCATCTTCTGTCATTCCGTCCAGTTTATACAACATAACTTTTTCTTAATGTCTCCGAAGGGTTTATTAATGCCGCAATTATGCAAGCTCATGAATCTTAAATCTGTCGCTCTCCCAGTGCGCTTGGATAAAAATATCACTGGTGCCTTTCTCAAGTGAGCATTTTATGATCTTTATGAGCCTGACAGTTTAGGGTTTTAGAAATTTATGGCAAAAGCTTCATTTTGCATGAAGGAGTGCAACTGTTCCAACTGGATATGCATTCATTTCCAACCGTATTAGTAAATATGGTCGAGTCTACGCTGTGTTCGGATGCTTTATCTGTTCCCTAAATAACAGCGAGCGGCTCAGAAAGCAGGGAAATTGAAAGGAGGTAAGAGAGACGCATGCCACTGGACTTTGATAAAACAGCAGAGGAAGATTTTTTAATTTTTTTTTAGTTTTCCTAAGGGACCTTACACTAATCGCATACAGAAATAATGTTCAGTCAGCAGCTAAACGGGGACCCATGTGACCTTTCAGCTTCAAAATACTTAAAGACCTGATCTTTAATTGCAGTAATTTGCTCCTGACGAAACGCTGCTTTCATCTTCTGGCTAAACGCAGCGATTATTATACTGACAACCATTTGAGGGTTTAAATGTACCATAAATTGGTCATAAAAGGATTTATGGACATTTTATCAGTGTGAATCTGAGTTAGTATTTGGTTATGTGAAAAATATATTTACAGAGAAATGATTCTCTCCTGTTTTGTGTTTTTAATTAAACTAGGAAAACTAGAACGGCGAGCATTTGCCAAATGGAAACAAATCCAGTAAAAAAAACAAACCTTATTTGACACAAAACAAACTTTTGGTGGTAGGATCAGGTGGGGTTTTTGGCAGTATTGAAATTTAGTGTACTTTGCAAAACTGCAATAGAAACACGAGTCACATGACCAACAACTGGAGGTCACTACTACAGGTGGAAAAGACAAAGAAGACAACAGGAAATTGGTTTTTTATGACTTATTGTATGAACAAAGTTATTCATGTGTGATTTTAACTGCATTTCATTTTAAATGGAAACACCACAATTGTGTGTGTGTGTGTGTGTGTGTGTGTTTTCTCAATATCAACAAAGTTTTGTGCACATTTGTAGGCTAATGGAAACACACCTAATGATATCACTCATTCCTCTTGTCTTGGTCTATTTTAAACGTATGAAACAACTCAAGCTGAAATGAATTACATCCTTCGGATACAACACAAGTAACGGATATCAAATGTCTTCATTTCCATAAGATGCAGTTTATGTTTTCTCTGCCGAACGACGATTGTGTTACTACAATAAAACAACATTTGAAGCACTGCCGAATGTATCAAACTCCCCTCATCATCAGTCGTGACTCATCCGTCTGCTCTGAGTCCGCCAAGTCTGGAAAAAGAAAAACTTTTGGATTGTGTGATAGACTGTCAGGGGCCCCAAGGTATCAAAGATGGCAATACTTTCTAGTGTCGTTAATCTCTGGTATACAGCCAAAATATGTTTCTGATGACATGGTACGATTTAACCCTCCGTCACGATATGGTTCGATTCTGGGATTTTAGGATAAACAAAGTGGAAGACGAAATCTGTAACGGGGGACAAGTAATGCAAATGTTTGATTACAGATGTTAGTCAAACATCTTTAGAAATATTGTTCACAAATGGATTATACTTTTTATTTTTACATAGCACTGTGCATGCCTCCACATTGCTGTTTCTGTCACTGGTTTCATGCATTTTCAATTGGTGATTTCACATTAGAAAAAAAATAAGAATAATTTGCTCACAAATCAGTTCAAGAAATCAGGCCCAGAGACACGAATGTGACGCTTTTTAATATGGATGAACGTAAACAAAGATTGTTGATGAACAACATTTAGAGATGCAGCGTTCAATAAGGCCCCCCTAATTAGCTGAACGCAGCCAAAACCGAGCCAGATTAGCAACTCATTATCCGGTCGAAAGTAAAACGTCGCCCGGCACTTTAAAGTCTTTCGCCGAGATGCCGTGCAAGACAACCTGGCGTCTGTGGGAAGAATTGTTCATTTGTGACAAGCGCTGGACGGTTTTGGGATGCGTTTGGAAAGCAGCACGGCTCTAATAGACGACTCCTTTCGAAACGAATCCAGAGAAAAAGAAACAGCGCATCAACATGTCAGTCAGTTTTGAATGTACTGTAGTTTGTTTACTTTCTTTTTTGACACGTTTGTGTGTTTGCATAGACATTCAACTATAACGTGACATTCTCACATACTGAGAGCTCTATGTCAAAATTGGCAGCCATGATAAAAAAATGCAGAATCCAGAACACTGGTGGTGAGTCTGAGAGTACTATCATATTTTAATTCATGTGACTGATCACACTGCATGTCTTTACAGTTTTAAGTGTGTCCTGAGAGAAAGAAGAAGAAGCACAAATGCAATGCAGAAGTAGAGATGGAAACACCCTTTAGACAATGAGCAATCATAATGAAATTGTTTGGCAAAAATGTCAAAAAAAAGAGGAAAAAGCAACGCATAGAAGGCAAAAATTATTGAGCAAACTACCAAACTACTTTTTCTTTTTACTTCTTACATCTTTTATTTATGGCTTGTTTAGTTTGCTGAGACGACGTCTGTTAGTAATGCCTTCCACAAATCTGCGGAGAATATTAAAAAGAAAAGACATTATTTAAAAATTAAATAAATGAAATGAATTAGCAGTTTTCTTGAAGAAGCCACTTTGATCAAATGAGGACAACAGTCACATTTTTACCAACATGTCAAATGCTGTGTGCTGAAAATGATTACTCTGAACAAATCATCCCCCAACCTAAGAACTAGTTTTGGTTTATGTAATGCTGTGAGGATGGAACGATTCAGCTCAATTCTTGGGTTTGAAATGGCCTAGTCAAAGTCCAGACAGCCAATTGAGAGTCTGTATTAAAACCTGAACCTTGATGTTCACAGATACTCTCCATCAATTCTACAATCTTCAACTGCAAAAGACTGACTGAAGATTTTTGTAAAAATTTAAATTCGTAAAAAAAAAAAAAAAAAAAATGAAAACAACCTCAATAATGTAATTTTCTTTCGACGTGATAATTACTTGCAACTTTGTTTGAAGTCTCAAGTAAAATATTCCAAACCCTTAAATTTGTGGTTGTCAGATAACAAAAAGTTAAGGGAAGTAAATACTTTTTGCAAGGACCTTGAGTTGGACTCCAATAAAGATTGCAATATTGGCTTTCCCGCGAATGGCTCCTCTGATTTCGAACATGTTGTGCTTAACTTAAAAAAATAAATAAATAAATTAAGCACATCTCCGTTTAATACTTGTCTTCAGACAAAAACAAATTATCAATGTGCACCAAAGGAGCAAAGGTAAACAAAATGGTTGCTTTGTCGTTGAATAAGCCGTTTAATATCAAAGTGAATGAAAACGCAGGCAGAAGAAGCCATCTTTCCGATACAAAATGATTAGAAATCATGAGCTGGTATCATCATTTCTCAACATGGAGAGTCAAATAATGTTTCTACCGAAGGTGTAAACATCTGATTGGCTCGTCGGGGGCAGAGAGAAGCTCAGATGGTGCATTTATGCTTCCTGAAGTGCAATTTGACCTACTTCAGAAGCCTCACAAAGCATTAGACTCCAGCTTTGTTTGTTGGTGACACGGAACAACAAAGTGACGACCATTTTAGATATTCTCTTCAGTCTTTATGGAAACACTTTTCTTTTTTTTTAATACTAGATATGTTCTCTTTAAAGCTGTCAAGCAAAAGGCAAAATAAAATAAAATACAATAAAATACATCCAGACTTACGAAATACAGAGAAAGAAGAGTTTGAGGGAGTAAACAAACCTTCGTCGTCTGTACCTGACAGCAGAGGACATGGCCTGGGTTTGTTTTCAGTGTCTGCACTCAAAACCTGCCAGATACATTCCACACATGTTCAAATCCTGAAATCTGTGAGGACAAAAGCAAGCACCAAAACAAATGTTCAGCGCTACAAGAACAGCTCCTGTCATGTTGAGCCTTGTGAAAATATCTGAGCAACCCAAAAAGATGAGACTTTTCTGACTTGGAAACTAGCATGAATACAACACAGATTAGCGAATTCAAATTAATCTGAAAGTATGGAAAGAAAAAGTAAGGTATGTATTTAAGTTTATGCTAAAAAATCATAAGAAAAAAAACTCTTTAAGAACACCAAATGATGATGTAGTTTCTAATGTAGCATCTGTTGTGTAAAACACACAATATTGTGACAATATAATGAGATTTATGTTTTGAAATGCCATAAATTGCATAAACTATTAATTTAAAATGGTAGTGTTATATGTTTTCCAGGCACATACTGCCATTTCATAGCACAATCAAGTAACTATGTTACCTTCAGTTGTTATGGAAACGCCACATTTATCAAATATGACTTAAAAGAAATTTGACTTTAACACCTTGAAATTGGACTTTTGTCTCTTTAAGAACACTCTGCTTTCAGCACTTCATCACAGCAGCGCTTCTTATTATGTTCCTGCTTTTAGGAGCGTTGCACTGAGAAGTATGACGAGCTCAGCCGATGCGCAGTCCCACCAGGTTTTTACTAGCTGCTGCTGCCACTAGTCTGAAGGAGCGGAGTGGGGGAGGTGCCGGGGAAGAGTGCTCTGTGAGGCAGAAGTTCAGCTGGGGACTGCAGGTCCAACCCAAGGACGGGTTTTGTGTAATTAGGCGACGCTTTGTGGGGACGAAGCCTTTAGGGACCCGAATGATGGCTATGGGAGATTCAAGGATTCCTCAAACCTGTGTGAAAGAATCAAATCAACTCTCCAGGTGTGCTGTAGGCGAGGGAATAAAATTATAGCGTAAAGTAAAGCGCAAAAAAAGTCGATTTTACACAGCACTCCCCTCTCCATTCCCTTGTAATAATTGTGGGAGATTCTGAATTACAA
The DNA here is from genome assembly GCA_903066825.1 of Alfaro cultratus. Classification (NCBI taxonomy): domain Eukaryota; kingdom Metazoa; phylum Chordata; class Actinopteri; order Cyprinodontiformes; family Poeciliidae; genus Alfaro; species Alfaro cultratus. Next base: position 1,940 of record CAEFZX010024058.1, on the reverse strand, counting down.
ATAAGTAAAAAATTTACCCGTCTCAGTTTGCAACCTATTGTTGTACATAACCTATTTGTTAAAGAGAGAGAATTATTTGTAGTAGTAGGATAAAATAAATGAATTTTACACGAGTTTTAGTTCCTACTAACAAGTTCTTCTTCACCTTGTACAAAAGCTTGTAGGTCACAACTTACAGAACTGCTTCTATGTGGGAAGGCCAATTCTAGAAACTACAGAACAACACCGTCTTGAGTTCTTTGACTAAACTGATCAACAAAACACAGTAAACTGAGTAAGCAAATGTCTCATTATTTTATCTAAAAGTTTTCACTCCAGTTCAAGAAATGCTAATGAAACAGCTCCGCAGTGACGTTCGACTGCTCGCTGTTCATATCAAAACCTGTTTGTTGTTGCGTTTGCTAATTTGGAACAGAAAACAAAGGATAACTGATGTGTGTGTTACAGTTTGAGAGAGTAGGCTGACACGCGGAATAAATTAAGCTTCAGCGTGTAAATAGCTCATTTCTTAAGCTCATTTCGTGACAAGAGATTTTGATGCAGAATGCCTTTTGCAGGTTCGCATGCGAGTCATCTGTTGGATATGGTGTGGCCTGTTGTTACAAACCTTTCTTTAAACTGGACAGCAAACAGTAATTGGTTCCATTTGAAGGTGAAAATCGAGGATTGTGGCCATCGAGTCTTTCCCTAGCTGTTAGCAAAAACACACGTCAGGTTGCATGTGGCTAAATCTACTCTTTGGGGCTTTGTTATTTTCACAGATATCGATCCCTCCCTATGTGATCTGTCTGAAGAGGTTCTTTTTATTTTCCTTCTGAGGGCCCCATCATTGAGTCTTGCATCACCCGGCGCAGTGGAATTGATTTGAGTTGCTCTTTAATTATCAAGATTAATCAAACATGTGTTTGTTTTTTTCTCAAATCGCATTCACCTCAGACGTTCAATGTCTCCACTTCTGTCTAAACTGAACTCATGTTTCAAGGAATTTGATATTTCATTTCAAAGTAATCATGACTAATGGGTTTACAGGCAGCGCTAGGCAATCGCTGCCTCTTTAGATACCTGTCAGACCTGCTTCAGCCTCTGATCTGTATTTGTTTGTTTGAGGCCTCGGCGCCGGCTGAGGCAGATTTCAAGAGAGGCAAAACTGCCACATATGTATCCACTGCAGCTCTCATAGGGCATTTAAAACTGTGCATTTGCGCTGCTGTAACCAGTGATGTCAGTAACACGTTACAATGTAACGCGTTACTGACGTTGGACCACTTTTTTCAGCAATGAGTAATCTAACGTGTTGCTATTTCAAATCCAGTAATCAGACTACAGTTACTTATCAAAGTCACTTTGCGTTACTACCTTCTTTTGTTATTTAATTGTATTTCCTCTACGCGTCTTGTCCAGTGACCGACGTCTCTATGCAACAGAAATGTAAACAATGGAGGGAGATGCGCATTTTGTTGGTGGAAAAACAGAAACTATTTTGAGTTTCTGTCGCCAAGTTTGATTATTATAAGCGGCTTTGGGCTTTTTTTTTTTTTAAGTCGCCTGCAAGTTTAATGAGTCGCGGGTTGCGCCTTTTTGGGCTTGTTTTTGAACGTGAAGTTACTCATTTGGGCCTGGAAATAACATAAATACTGCCACAAGGGGTTAGTATTTATGATTTACTCATAATAAATCCCAGAATTTGTCCGTCACTAAGGTCGTTTTAGTCAGAATCTCCCTGTCCATCATTTCCCGGATGATCCGTCCCTCTGTGTCTTTGTTAATATCAAGATAATATTTTACCTCTGAATGACGTCGAGCTTCGCGTTGCGCTCCAGAAAACTGTAAACATCGAGACTAATATGAACAGAGCTATAAACATGAAAACAGCCACGAATGAACGAGTCCGTAAAGTTGTGCAACTAAACGCCATTATAATTATTAATATTAAGATAAGT